>JAUAME010000009.1:26897500-27142500 GCA_030820535.1 Quercus parvula
ATAAATCAAAGGAAGAGGACAAAAGAAGACAATATTTTGGTTTGAGAGAACTGAAACTTCAAACAATATATATATATATATATATATATATATATATTCTATTTTCTATTTCTTTTCTGAAGTCTCTTTTTTTTTTCTTTTATTCTTTTCTACATTTTTTTTTCTTTTTTTTGAACTTGGTGCACAATTTTAACCTGGTGCAGGTCACAAAATAAGAATAAGGAATAAAGAACACAAATGGAACAAGATAGGATGATAACAGGAAACAAAAGATAAAGGGATAGTAAACCTAATTTTAGAACCTGTGCTCTGATACCAAATAATGCGAACCTTAATCGACATGCTTTGACACCCAACAAATAATATTGGAATATTTGCCTAAGAAAGCTAAAACTCAGATTTTTATAGAAACCCTAACCCAACGTTTATAAATGAAACGCAAACCAAAGGTATAAGTAACAGACCCTGACCCAATGATTATAACTGAATCATGAACCGAAGGTATAAAATTTGAATGCCACAAGGAGGAATCCTTGATAAGTTCACAGTTCTTGAAGAACCAAGAGAAGAAGCAAAACCTCACGTTTTTTCTATTTTTATTCAATCGTTCCTCCATTACAATGAGTGCATGCTATTTATATGACATGACTGAAAATAGGAAAATATAAAAAAAATGTACTAAATAATAAAAGCCTAAATTAAAGTTAATTTGGTCTGAAATTAGTAATTCCAAAATAGGAAAATAGCTAAAAAAACATTCTAAATAATAGAAGCCTAAAATTAAGGTGGATTTGGTCTGAAATTAGCAACTCCAGAATAGGAAAATATCTATTAGTTGGTATGGAGATGGAAAATCAATCAGCTATTAATCCACACCATAAATCATGCCCAATTATGCTCAATAGCTTGGATTCAATTTATTACGCCTTCATCTTCCTTTGGGCCAAGCTTGGAATGTCTTGTGTTAGAATTAGCCCAAATCTCTTGAATCAGCCCATTAAATGCTTATTTGATCTTCTTAGATCTTGCTCTTGTAATAGGCCCAACTAGAACAATTAATGGATCCTTTAATGCTTGTTGATTCTCATCAATAAAGAAGCAATCTTAGTCGTATAAGGATTTGAGATAGGAATAAAATGAACATACTTTGTTAACTTATCCACCACCACCAATATTACCTCCAATCTTGGTGAATTAGGTAGCTCCTCCACAAAATCAAGGCCGACATTAGTCTTGGGAGTAGTAGGAATGAGCAAAGGCAAGCAAACCAATAGGAGCAGTATTTTTTTGACTTCACTCTCTTACACACATCACTTTCCTTAATGAGGTGCTTAAGATCAATTTTCATGCTATGCCGAAAGAATTCCCTTTTAGCTCTCTGGTAGGATTTAAGAAATCTGGAATGACCAACCAAAGGGCTACTATGCACATGATGCAAAATTTGGGTTTTCAAAGGACACATGGAACCAAGGTAAAATCTACCTTTGTATAAAAACAAATCATTTTGGAGGGTGAAGCCATTGGGGGATGCACTAGACTGAATAAAGTGGATGATCTGTTGGATCATAACATCTTGAGAATAACTATCCTTGAGAATTGACAACAAAGTGGGGCCTGAGACTAATAAAAGGCACAAACAACCAGTAATGGCAGTGTTGTCAATCAGTTGGTCAGAAAGAATCTTAGGAGTAGATTCAAATTTTCTGGAAAGGGCATTAATAACTTTGTTATCCACCCTATTCTTATATTCAACCACAAAGACATATCCCAACAATTTGGCTAACCATTTCTGCTGAGTTGGTGTGGCAATCATCTACTCAAGCAAGAATTTTAGACTCTGATGATCAGTCTTCACTATAAAAGGTCTACCTAACAAGTAAGACTGTCATTTCTTCGTTGCAGTAGCTAGAGCTAATAACTCAGTTTCATAAGTAGGCAGATGAAGATTCTTTCCTTTCAAAGTTTGGCTTTGGAATGCAATTAGTCTATTGTGTTGCATCAAAACTACTCTCAACTCACTATTAGAGGCATCACACTTAATAACAAAGTGCTGTGAAAAATTTTGAAGAACTGGAATTGGTGGGTGAGCCACAGCATCCTTGAGATGGTTAAAAGCCTATAAAGCCTAATCACTCCATTGACAAGAATATTTTTTTAAAAAGTCAGTTAAAGATTGAGAAGTAGAGCCATAACCTTTGATAAACTTTCTATAATATCCTGTAAGACCTAAGAAGCCCCTTAGACCTTAACAGTTGTAGGAATAGGCCACTACTGCATAGCAGCAATCTTTTTTTGTGGTCAGCTTTAATACCATTCGCCAAGATGATATGACCAAGGTATTCAATCTCAGTGCAACTATACACACATTAATTTGGACTTCTTTGCATATAACTGATGAGTAAGTAATGAATCCAAAACAATTTTCAAATGAGCCAAATGAGCAATTAAGCAAGGGCTAAAGACCAAGAAATCATAAATAAATAAATAACTAATACAAACTTTCTCAAATAGGGTTTGAAGATAGAGTTCATTAGTGCTTGAAATGTAGATGGAACATTGATTAAACCAAAGGACATCACTAGGAACTCATAGTGGCCCACATGAGTCCTAAAGGCTATCTTGGGAATATCTTTAGACCTCAATCTTATTTTGTGATATCCAGACCTTAAGTCCAACTTAGAAAATATTAAAGCACCAGCCAATTCATCTAATAATTCATCCACAATAGGGATTGGGAACTCGTCTTTAATAGTAGCTTTTTTAAAAGCATTCTAATCTATGCACATTCTCCAACTATCATCAACATTCCTTACTAACAAGACAGGTGAAGAGAAAGGGCTCTAGCTTGGTTGAATAGACCCGACCTCAAGTAATTCATTGACTATTTTTTCAATTTCAGATTTTTGGAAGTAAGGGTACTTGTAAGGTCTTTCACACACTAATTGAGAACCCTTCTTAAGTGTAATGTTATACTCATGCCCTCTAAATGGTGGTAAGCTAGAAGGAATCTCAAAGACTTTGGCATACTCCTCCAATAAGTTAGATAAGACTGCTGGGATCTGTGACTAGGTTGCTGAAGCAAAATTGACAGAGGAGATTTGAAGGACAAGTCCCTTTCTAGCTAAGGTTTTACATAATTTTTGCTGGTGATGGAGTAGAATAAGCCGTTTAACACAAGAATCCGACTACTTTTACTATCATTATGATCACGATAATAGAGTACTTCCCTCACACGTTGACGTTGAGTTAGCAAGATCTGAAGGTATCCTTTTCAGGCACACGATATCTCTGTGTTGGATTTACTTTTGACTAAAAAAACTATTGTTTAGTTAGTAAACAGAGAAATAATTTGAATTTCACTAAACTAAAGTTTGTGTTTAATATATATTGACACTTGGGAAGGGAAGTTTATAGAGTAGAAGACTGCTTTTATTTATATAATATATATATATATATATAATTTTTTTTTCTTTTAAATTTATTTTCATAAGAAAGGAAAATAATTTGGGTTCATTTTTTTGCAATATCTGAAATTGACTGCTAGATGTTTTGAAAGCCGTTGCACGTCCAAGCAATGGCTTATTATCAAGTTGTAACTCAAAAGACAAGTGCAATTCATGCAATAATCTAATTTCATAATCAATTTAAGATTTTATAAAATTATTTTAGTCTATTACTAAATAAGCAGGTTCCTATGCGTTGCACGATTTCTGACTAATTATTTATTATTATTTTTTTAATACATAGTTATTTATTATTTTAATGTCCTCCACGTTAAACCGCTTTCATTTATAGTTCTTTAAGACCATTTAAAATATGATAAGCTCTCTCTCTAAAAAAAAAATAAAAAAAAGAATATGATAAGCTTTTTGACTTCTAATAACCTATTGTTGATATCTTTTGGCTTGTAATTATCTTATGAGATTCTAATTTATTGTTTGGATTTGGAGATGTACACTTTGTATTGATAACTTTTTTTTTGATAACAAAACCAAACTTTTGAATGTTAATGTTAAATAACCGGTAATAACCAGTGAGTTCTTACTTCTTATGACCACAACTCGATTTAACACACAAACTTTTGTATACAAGGACTTGAATTTGTGAAAAAATGATTGAAAATGAAGATTAAAATAACGTGTCATTTACTGGGTGTTGATTTACAAAGTTGGTAAAAATAAAATACAATGCCAATCATATCTTTCTGCTAGATTGATTGCTCAGCCAAAATCTTATTATTGTCGAAGCTTGAGTCCTTTTTTTAATCTCCTTTGGAAGTTGAGGAACTTGATGCCATAGGCAAAGACAAAGAAGAAAATGAGGACAAAGCCAATATGGGCCACAATAACTGCTCCAAGGAAATCATATTCAAAGCCCAAACGGGACTTTAGGTAATTTCGCTATCAAAAAACCTTTGTCCAGGTACCTCAATTGGAGTAGTCTTGTCACCCACTTGAGAGGTCACAAAGCCCATATAGTGTCCAATACACTGGAGAACCCCAGTAATACCACCTCCACCATATTGGAATTAGTGGCCTGGGGATGAGGAAACCAGAGAACAGGTTCCAGAAGCTTACGCAGGACATAACAATGGCAGCAATTTGGGGGCCAGGAGTCAGAGCTATAACCATCATCCCGTACAATGTGAAGTAAATAAAGCACAGCAAGATAAATATGTAAAACCACAAGAACTTTTCAAGTTGCCTATGGAATCCAATCATTGAGTAAAGGATAAGAGTGTAGACAAAAGTTTGGATAGCAACATAAATTATCTCTACAGCCACCTGAGCAAGTGCATAAGGCTTTTTTATGCACTTGAATTCATAGACAAGAGTTTGTATTGATAACTTGAATTCATAGACTCACTAGGACTTTTATATGCATTTTAATGGAGAGTAGGAATTGAACTTGGGAGTTCGATTTAATGAATATTGCAGCTTGATATGTTTTTGAGAGCTTAAGTTGTAGTTCTCTGACACATGATAAAATATTCTAAACATGTAAAGGGTCGATATTGTTTTGAATATTAGACTTTTTTGAAATGAGACAAGAAGCATCACAAATCTATGTGAATGTGAATATTATTTTTTGAATTTATATTTAACGATTTCAATCCCAATTTTGGAATTTAAATTTTGGATTGAATATTGATATATAACTCTTTGAGTCCCCTTTAGAAAACAAATTAAAGCACCAAACTAGTCAAAAGAATAAAAAGGCATTTGTATATAAAAAAAAATGGGCACATACTAAGTGAATCAATATTAATTTTTTTTTTATTACTAACTTACTAGAAATAACATTTCAATCCATATTATCTACTCCCAGATGATTGTGTTTTACCATCTAACCGAAACATCTGTTGTCAACTACAAGTTTTTGACTGAAACATGATAAATGATATATAAACTCTTAATTTCACGAAAGATAAAAGAGAGCAGCAACTTTTATTTATCAATTCCTTTTTCCTTCAAGATTTACAAGTACATCAAGAGTACAAATTAGATGCTGACCCTTTATTAAATACAAGAAAAGATTTGATAAACACATTATTTTGGATGATGCTTTTTGTAACAAAGAAGGAAATTATTATTTAATTATAATTTTCAGATCTGGACTATTCAAAGAATCGGTAAAAAGAGAGGTTTAAAGTTTTAAAAGTTTGACCGAAGTTCGAACCATGATGATGTCATAATTAATTTAGTAATTAATAAAAATAAAAATAAAGGTATTAAACTTGTAAATATTAGCAAAAAATTGACAAAAATATCTTAAAAATTTAAAACACAAACTTTCAAATAAAAGATTATTACTTATTCTTATTATACCTAAATTATATAAATTAATAAATTACCTATAATGTTTTTAAAAAATTCCAAATAAGAGTAGAAATGGTGAGATTTATAAAAAAAGAAAAAAAAAAGAGTAAAAAGTAAAAAGTAAAAACTCCAATATGGATTATTAGTAAGTAAAGTAGCACAGCGGGTTTTCAACTATTTGCATTTTGCAAAATAGGAACCTGGGAAGAAGGTTCCTTTTCAATTTTATTCTCATTATTCTATTCTAACTCCCACCCACCCACGCATGTGAATTTTGATTTATCTCTTCACATTGCATTTATTACATTCCTTGTGATGATTTATTTCCTTCTTACAATTTTTTTTTTTAATGAGAAAGTTGATTTCATTCAACTGAAATTGGAATACAACAAGGGGATATACAAAAACAGAAGCACTCTAGTTACATTCAAGATGGATGAGATGCTGCACCATAGGTGGTGAGACTCCCTTCCATACCTGACTAATTGCATTACGCCTAGCATATTGTGCAAGTTCATATGCAACCTTGTTGTAGTCCCTTTTCAATTGCTTAAACTTCCAACTCCTAAAGGAGTCCATGAGATTAATGATACCTTGGCAGAGGTGGCCTAGATCTCCTTCAAAATCAAGAGCTTGTAGGCTTTGGATAGCAGTGAGCGAATCAGATTCAAATACGACCTGAGATAGTTCAAGTTCTTTAGCTAGCAGTACTCCATTCTCTAGTGCTATAATCTCAGTTTCAAGACTCGTGTACTGTCCAGGGAGCGTTTTGCTTAGGGCTGCAATTGCTTAACAATCTGCCATCATCTGCCAAGGCTCCATCCACGTTTATTTTATGGAATTCTGGTGGATGAACCATCCATCTTGAATCTTCAGGGGCATGTTTCCCATTGAGTGCGGCAACAGCTTCTTTATGCTCGAGGATAATTCTCCTTGCGTGGTACCAAACCTAGTTGGGCGGGTGAGTTTTTTCTTCAAAACATTTTTGATTCCTGTTATACCAGATGGACCAAGCAGCTACAAAAAAAGAGCTCTAGATCTTGGATAGTTCCTTCAGTGAGGATTCTCATAGCAGCTTCAGAGAAATCTATGCGATTATCATTCAATATCACTGGGTATTCCTCCCATTTATTCCATACTTGACTAGCTGAGTCACAGAGCAACAAAGAGTGTACAGTAGATTCAGCCTCCTGTTCACACATTGGACACACCCCATCTGTTTTTACTCTTCTTCTATATAAATTCATCCTAGTTAGAAGTGCACTCATGCACACACGCCAAGCAAAGATCTTGATTTTTGCCGGGATCTTTAAGTGCCACATTCTTTTCCACAATGGTGTTCTTGCATCTCTCCTAGAGCATTCCCCTCCTTCATTGGTCTCCACTACTTACTTTGAGAGCAATGTAATAGGCACTCTTGACAGTAAATTCTCCCCTTCTATTCCCTACCCAAATGATTGTCTTTCTGCAGATTGTAACTCAAAGGCATGTTAAGGATAGTTTTTGCTTCAAAAGGTAGAAATAGTGACCTTACCAAGTCAACTTTCCATCTTCTTGTTTCAACATCTATCAGGGCAGAAACCATTGGAAAATCATCAAAGAGATGTGATGGGGAGATTACTTTATAAGTGGTGGGTGTAGGTAACCATTTATCCTCCCATATATGAATTTGTCTTCCATTAGCAACCCTCCACCGAGTCCCTCTTCTTATGACTTCCAAACTGTTAAAAATGCTTCTCCATGCATAAGACGGATTACAGCCCAGTTTAGAATTTAAGACAAAACCATGGGGATAATACTTGGCTTTATAGATGTGTGCTACCAGAAAGTGTGGATTAGAAATCAATCTCCAACCTTGTTTAGCTAGCATGGCCAAGTTGAAAGCTTGGAGGTTTCGGAACCCCATGTCTCCATTTAAATTTGATTTGCACATGCTTTTCCAGCTAACCCAAGCTATTCTGCTTTCTTGCTACCTCTGTCCCCACCAAAACCTTCTCATCATTCCTTCTATCTCCTCACAAAGTCCTTTAGGAAGCCGAAAACAGCTCATGGTATAAATTGGGATGGCTTGGGCCATAGCTTTTATAAGGACCTCCCTTCCTCCAATGGACAAGAGCTTCTCTTTCCAACCAGAGAGTTTTTTTGCTACTCTTTCTTTACTTCAACAAAGACATCTTTTTTTGACTTCCCAATGATTGAGGGGAGGCCAAGATATTTTCCATACCTTGTATCTTACATTGGTCCTAATATCTCCAGCACCTCGCTCCTAGTGTCATTTGGAGTGTTATGGCTGAAGAACACAGAGGATTTGTCAGCATTTATTTTCTGTCCATAGGATACCTTATAAAGTTCATGGATCTCCACAATTTTTTGACACTCTTGCCTACCTGCTTTGCAGAATAGGAGGCTATCATTTGCGAAAAATAGATGTGTGACCATAGGACATCCTCTGCATATTGACACACCATTGAGCATTTTATTCCTAGCAGCCTTATTGATCAAAGATGAGAATCCATCTGCACATAATAGAAAGAGATAAGAGGATAGGGGATCACCTTGCTGCAACCCCCTTGTTAAGATAATGCTGCCATGAGCAACCCCATTAATTAAAATAGAGTAAGTCATAGTTGTAATGCAATGCATGATAAGGTTGATCCACCTTTCATGAAAACCCATGTGCTCCATAATTTTTTCAATGAAACCCCTTTCAACCCCATCACAGGCCTTACTCATGTCAAGTTTGACAGTCATGTTATAATCCTTTCCATCCCTTTTATGATCAAGATAGTGTGTAAGCTCAAAGGCGACCAATACATTATCGGTTATAAGACACTCAGAGAGAAAAACACTTTGATTTTCTAAAATAATTTGAGGGAGGATAGTTTTAAGACGATTGGCTAATACTTTTGAAATAAGCTCATAGATAACATTGCTTAAACTGATAAGTCTAAATTCAGTCATTCTAAAGGGATTTTTTGTTTTAGGGACTAGGGTTATGTTGGTTCTTTTAATTTTAGCCATGGACAAGTTTGAATTTAAAACATTTAGAACCACACTAGTAACATCATTACCAACAATGTCCCAATACTTTTGATAAAAGATTGCTAACATACCATCTGGCCCAAGGGCTATGGTGGGGTGCATTTGATGGAGTGCTGCCTCGACCTCTTCCTTTGTGAATTCTCTAATTAGGCTTTGGTTCATCTCCTCAGTTACTCTGGTGGGGATGGAGTTTGTTACCTCGGCAATCCAAGTTGGGAGGGAAGTAGTGCACAGCTTCTCAAAATAGGAAACAACAATATTAGCAATATCTTCAGTAGTTTCACAATACCTGCCTTCCTCATCACATAGGCCAATTATTGTGTTCTTTTTCCTTCTTTCTGACGCCATGAAATGGAAATATTTAGTATTTCGATCACCAAGTCCCAGCCATTGTGTCTTAGCCCTGTGATGCCACATTATTTCCTCATTATCAAGTAATTCATTGATTTCTTTTCGAAGTTTATTAACCTCATTGCCTCTACTTCCATCCCTGTTCTGGACTACCAGCTCACTTAGTGCTCTTCATTTCTTCTGGATTTTCTTAGGGATCAGCCCAAATACAGACATATTCCACCTAGTTAAGTTAGCTACACATTGCTTTAATCCCTTAGCTATACCACCTAAGGTATCCAGATTTGCCCCTTCTCTCCAACAAGCATTTATAATATCTCTACATGCCTCCCTTATACTCCACATTGCTTCAAAATGAAAACGGTGTTTCCTAGAAGGTTGTAGGGCAAAAGAATAAGAAAAAAGGAGAGCACAATGATCGAAGGTGGAATCAACAAGATGATGAACCCAAGCATCCTTAAAATAATCAATCCATCATGTGGTGGCTAAGGCTCGATCCAACTTCAAATATACTCTATCTTCCCCTTCCTGCATATTACATCAAGTGAAGTCTGGTCCCGTGTACCCCAAATCTCTGAACCCACAATAGTTTAGTGCAGCAATAAAATCATCAATTTGTTTTTGAGGACATCTATCTCCCCCCATTTTTTCTCTTGCTAATAGGATTTCATTAAAATCTCCAAGACACATCCATGGTAGCTAGAACTTCCTATTCATTGCTTTTAATTGTTCCCAGGATTCTTTTCTTTGATGCGCTTCAGGGTGCCCATAGAACCCCGTAATTCTCCATTTGAAACCCGAAGGTGATTCCATGATGATTGCATCAATGTAGTTCCTAGCATACCCCATAATCTTCAAATTGATATCTATTTTACATAACATAGCTAATCCCCCACTTTGACCCGACTTTAGGACTATTAGACCATAAATGAAACCAGATCTTTCTTTTGCTCTCTCTATACCTTTTTTATCTAGTTTTGTCTCCGATAGAAAGCGATGTTGGGATCCCACCGCTGCACTATCTCGTGCAACGCATTAACTGTCCAAAGGTTCCTAAGCCCCCGGTAGTTCCAGCCAAGGGCGATCATTGCTCCCGGATAATAGCCACCGCCAATATCTCAATTGTTTCTTTTTCATTAGAGATATGCAGTTTGCAAAATCTCTTCTGAGTTCTGCCCTTGCTTTCTTCTAAACCTTCAATAAATCCTACCCTTTTCTTCCCTTCAATACTAACTTGGGCCTCCATATCTACATTTTGGCTTTTGTCTTTCTCCCTTGCTACTTTCTTTGCTACTTTCTTCCACTTACCTTTCCCCTGGACCTTTTTTTCCTTGTCTAGGCCCAATTCTAGCGCCTTCTTTTTTCTGTCTTCCGTTATTGCACTCCCGGGCTTTGTTGGGCTTGTTACTTCATAAGTTTCGGTGCTGGGCTTTTGGGATTGGCCCACTACAGAATAGGTATCCCCATTACTTTTGAACAATTCCCTGACTAGTTTAGGTTTAGTTCCATTCTGCTCAGCAGGTGTTCCATTTTCTTGTATCAAAACTTGCTCCACTTTTTCCATGTCCCATCCACCTAGTAAATCCAATTGAAAGTTATCTATCATGTCTACATTCGTATCTCCAAGATCTTGACCCCTTGTCCTTGTCTCATTTCCATTGCCCATCGTTTGAATAGAGGTATCTCTGTTTCTTGGCACCATTCGTGGCCTCAGTTCCATACCTTCTTCACCCATTGATTCATGGCTTTTGTTGCTTGTAAAACTTGCTTTATCAGTACTCCCTTTGCTTTGACCTCCTACCCTTATCCACTCACTGTATTATCGATTGGTTAGCTGCCCATCCAGGTTTTGTGTGTAATGTTTGTCATTGTGTCCAAGTTTTCCACATATGAAACAGAAAGTGGGAAGTTTTTCATACTTAAAGTTGACCCAAAATCTCTCACCTTCTGCATTGGTGATATGGGCCCCTCTCCTTAGAGGTTTATCGATCGAAAGGTTTACCCTTATTCTCATAAATTTAGCTTGGTCTGCTTGCCATGACCATTTATCAACTTCTATAAACTCACCAAGTTTGCATCCTATTTCTTTCCCTACTTCTTCAAACATAAGTTCAAAGGGTAAGCTCCATACCTAGATCCATAATGGACTGTGAGTGAATGTGATATTTGTTGTTGTCATCCCTTTTTTCCATTTGCTCAAGAGAAGGTTGTTGTCGAAGTTCCATGGACCACTTCTCTCAATCCACTCCATTTAATACATGGAGTTAAACTTGAATTGGAGTATGTTGTTACCCACCTCTACAATTCTTAGCTCCAATCCCATCTTCCATGCTGATCTTAAAGTGCTTTTATGTGCATGTTGGTTTTCTTGACGATCAGACAACAATCGTCCAAACAAACTGAGATGACATTCCTTAAGAAGATCCAACCTACTTGCAACAGTAATAGGAATGTCTTCCTCTTCTTCCTTTGTAAGCTGTAGTTTCTGAAGTCCTTCATTACTAGCTGATCCATTTTGCATCTAAGAGGTTGCTACCTCCACGACTATGGGTGTGCCAAGAGAGGTCCCCAAAACTAGATATTAAGGGAGGGAGGGAACCCTTACCACTAAGAGAGGGAGAGAGAGAGAGAGAGAGCTTTGTTTTCTTCTTACAAAGTTGTTACTCAGCACCATTAGGTTCCAGTGTAGTACTCCTACTCTCCCCTCTTCTTCCTCGCATTTGTGACTCATCAATCATCTCATTTTTTTTTTTTTTTATAATAATCTCACCATGCCATCGGTGCTCTTTAAATTTCTTGCTTCATCTTCAAATCTTCATCATTTCAAATAGGAACACAAATTTCAAAGACTTACAGTTGAACCGGCTTACGGTTCAAACAGTTTTCCAAGTTAATTAAACATCAATTCAAGCGATTGTCTCATATTTTTTATATGCCCCATTCTTATATATAAAAATCTGTTTTCATGAATGGTTCACGGTTTATCCGGTCAAACGATACGGTCCAGGTTTAAAAACCATATATTTAATAACTAAGCATCATATGATGGAAAATTCTGGATGATAGAGGCAGGGACGAACCCAAGTAGGGACCCAAGGGGGCTCGACCCCCCCCCCCCCTCCCCCCTAGGTCTAAAATTTTTTTTTATAGTTATTATATGTTTAATTTTGTAGTTAGGCCCCCTTCTAAAACCTTAGGTCGCCCTTCTCCTCAATAAGCCTATCTAACATAATCCAAATAGCAACTATCCAACTCAAAAACTTAACAAAACAATAAAAACATTCACAATAGTGATTGTATCTTAGCAAAAAAAACTATTTTACCACTTAAAAACCAAAAAATCATGTATTATTGGAGAAGCTAAAGCTAAATTTTTTACAACTACAATAAACTGGTATAAATAACAGTTAATTGTAGCAAATTGTTAAAAATAAAATACAATATTTTATTAAGATTATAACTCTTCCTCCAATTAAAAAAGCTAAAATAAATAAAGTACTTTTTTGAAATGCTAAAAGCTAAAATTTTTAGCTCCACCATTGTGAATGCTCTAACTTAAAATAAAAATAAAAATAAAAATAAAAAAAATAAATAAATAAAACTTTTTTTTCTTTGTTGGTAAATGATTGCATCTTAATATATTTAAAAACAACGATTTTGAGTATTTATAATTTTTTAATACTATATGAATGCCTATTTGGAGTTTTTTTTTTTTTTTTTTCCTTTATACTCTGGCCCCCGCTAGTTTAAAATCCTGGATTCGTCCCTAGATAGAGGGGCATTGAGTTAATTTGAGTTCCATGGAAAGCAAATATCATATAGTATTTATTTTAACCTACATGGACCAGCAAGCCTAATCTTCCAAAAACAGTTACTGCATTGAAGATGATTTCTATCGATTTATTATTTTGTAAGTTCCAGTTAGCTCAACTAACTGATAAAATCTCTGATTGTGGAAATCAAACCGATGGAACTCATTTGCCCATTGAAAACGATAGTAGAATAAGGTAATGCCCTTTAGATTTTGTCGAAAGTTGAATGCAAGGAGGCCATCGGGATACTTGATTAAATGGGTGCCAAACTGTTCTCCGCGGATTCACAATAAACGTAAAGATCCAAGCCCTCACCTAAATTATTGAAGACTTCTATAAATACTCGTTTCCTTTGAAAGCTAAATCCTTCAATGGTATTAAAACTAGTCATAGATAACATAAGAAATATTGTATTCTTGAAAGCTATGTTTGATGGGTACAGTTTCTCAAAAAATATGTTTGATGGGTACATTGATATTTTACATGTGTATCATTTTTATAGGAACAAATAAAATCCCACATTTAGGGGTGTTCACCAAACTGCAAAAACTACTCGTAAAATGGCATAATTGCACCGTGCTACAAGTAACTGTACATCGCACCGCACCACATGGTGTAGTGCAGTTTGTGATTTTATAATAAGAAAATTGCACAAACCGCTCCGCACCCTATCTATATATTAATATATTTATTTTTTTAATATTAAATATATAAGTAGTAGTTTAATAACCATAGTTTTCCAAAAAAAAAAAGTTTAATAACCCTAGCAAATGTTGATTAGGAAATCCAGCCCAAAATAAAGAAAAACTAACTCAATAGTTTAAAATTTGGCCCAAAACAAAGGGAAAAATTAGTTTTGGGCTAGGCAGGATAAGCCCAAAATTTGGAAAATATACTAGCTTCAAACCGCATCTTATACACTACATTGCATATGTGACTGCAAAAATGAGGTGCAGTGCGGTTATGGTTTTGGCTAAACTCTAAACCACACCACATCACACATGTGACCGCAAAAATGAGGTGTGGTGCAGTTATGGTTTTGGCTAAACTGCACCATAAAGTGCGGTGTTAAAAATGACCTAAAACTGTTCCACACCGCGAACACCCCTACCCACATTCACTGTTATTATCATAAATTTGACAACTTTAGTTTATTGGGTTATGTTTTGCAATAGCAATAGCATATCTTAAATTTGGCAACATTATAATCCCATAGACAATGTTATAATCATAAATTCGGCAATATTCGTCTACTTGGTTTCGATTTGCAATATAGCATACCTTAACTAGCACAACATCCCATTGAAAATTGGGACCTGATTTGTACAGCATAAGAATTGGCATTTGGATAAAATAATCCAGGTATGGTTAGGACATTAATAGCAGGAGACTAGAACATTTGATTATGCCAAATAATTTCGTTTACTAAAGGATTAATAAATCCTAAAAAGGAAAAGTTGCTTAGTCCTGTAATTTTAAAAGCATGAGATAAAAGGTTGATTTCATGGATTGTGATTGTTTAATTTGGTAAATTTATAAGTACGGTATATGTAAGGTTGAATTTATTCAATCATGTGTTGGTTTTATTTTGTGTCAAATTTTCTTGTATTTTTGCAATTAAATACCTTGTATTTAGGTGGGAATTATGTAAGAGTTGTGTGTGAGAGAGTGTGAAGAAAACTCAAGATGTGTGCATACAAAGGAGCCTCGCGACTAGATTTCACAACTGACTCGCGACTAACAAGTCACCAAAGTGGCACATGTGTGAAGCATGTAGGGAACTGAAGGGTCACGACAGCTGGAGCACTATAGGACAAAATATACAGTCTGGCCAGACAGTTAGCTCGCGACTCAAACTCGCAACTTGTTCCACTCGCAAGACTGAGTTGCCAGAATGCCTTGTTTGGATAAAAACTGACTTTTCGCATTCCTCACATACACCACTATAAATACCCTTATACCCATGAAATGTAGAAAGCTTCCAGAGAGAATTTTGAGAGAGAAACCCTAGAAAAAAACAAGATTGACTCATCCACAATCTTTGTCATTTGATTCTCCAAATTCCTCTACTCTCACCTTCTCCATTGACATATCCTTGAGAGATACATTTTCCAAATCCTTATCTCACCATATCCATATTAGCGAGAAGGTATTTTGGTGCTTGGGAAGCAGTTTGGAGATGACCAATTCATTTGGTTGATGTAATGGGCTTATTGCAGGATCTGGGAAGCTAAAGAAGACAAGGTTAGGCGTAACCCTATTGGAGCAAGAAACTTGGAGGGCTTAGGTGCATTGGGTAGATTAGGCTTGGAGGGTCTTCTGCTATTCATGTATCTCAACTTTATTCTTTAGTGGATCATTTGACCGCTTGGAGGGCGGCGGAGAGATTTTTCGCCGAGTTCTTCAGTTTCCTCTTCGATAACACGTGCCGATGTTATCTTTGTGTTTGCATCTCTCTTCCCTTACTCTTTACCTTTTAATTGCTGCTGTATTTGTGATTAATTATGGTTTGAAGTGTTTTACCAATTTGGATATAGCTTATATTCATCATTCCGCACATATATTGTTTGTGCATAAGCTTGTGTTGGTATTGTTGAAATTGGGGGTATAAACATTCATTAGTGTTTTACACACTAATTGAACTTTTAGTATAAAAGGAAGATTTGAATAAAATAATCAAGTTGGATTGCGATTGCTTAATTTGGTAATTTTAAAGTCTCTTGTGGTCGAATAAGCGATTTGAAATTCAAATATCGCCTATGCCAAATGATGTCTTGGCCTGATAATAAAGAACAATCATCATAAAGCGAACATCATAGGTTAAAATAATATCCTATCAATAAATAAAAAATCTAGTAAGACCATGAGCTAAAAGGTTGATTTCATGGTCTTATCCATGGAAAATTGCTCATACATCTCGAATAATAATTTTGCATCTAAAAAAGTGTAAAAAAGAACCCAAGAATTGCAAATGTGATAAGATCATTTTTTTTTTTAAACCAGTTTGGAGAAAATTTCTCCCAACCCCCTACGTGGAAACTTAAAAAGCTATCCAAATGTAGCAGTCAAATGACTTGCTAAATAGTCATGTGACTTATTCAAATGATATGACAAATCATGTAATTTGTTGGAGCATTTTAATATTTTTTTTAATTAAAATGAATTTATATGATAAATAAATGAAAGATATGGGAGTTAATATGGAAGATAAAGAGTTAGTGAAAATGTTTAATCCCACATTGAAAACGGGAGAGATTATTTTATTCTTTTTAATTGTGGTGATTAATGGGTTGATATATATTGATTTAGATGTTGAGCTAGATACATTTAGAATTATTTCCATATTCATTAGTAAGTAAATGGCCTTTTTATTATGGAAAATGAATAGCCATTCACCCACTTAATGGACTAGCCGTTTGTGCCTATTTAATTTTCAGAAACTCCTTATCTCATCTATTTAATTGTGTAACTTCAGCTCATTAGATTTATGTCTAGCAATTCATCTTGTAACACCCACTACATCAGAATTATGGACTTAATTAATTAGATTAATTTGGGTAATAATTTCATGAAACCCATTGAGTCTATAAATAGTCTATTCAGGCTCATTACAAGTAACAACATTAGTACGCCAAAAAAAAAAAAAAATCAACAATTACAAGCATTCTTATACACTAAAAAATAGAGAGGTTCTTAGTAAGGAAGGGTGTTCTTTCTGGTGGAGTTTTGGGTTTAAACACTTTGTGCAAAGGTTGTTCTAGCCATACTATAGACACCGCATTTTGTACCCTTTACAACTCGAGTCCCGTTCCCCAATGATGCTGAAATTCTAAAATCCAAGGTTGGTTTAGGGCCCAATCAGATGTTAAATTGACTTGAGAAATGCTAAAATGAAAAATAGAACTTTTAATAAGCAAATAAATCTATTTTTGAAAAATTAAAACTAAGGAAACCCTCGGCCAGCACACGCAAGAATCAACCTATGCGCGTTGTCATGATGCATGCACATGCAGGCCCAAATCTATGCGCACATGTAGGGTTCCAAAAACTATGAAAGACAAGTTTTTTGTATTAAAGATTGAGATTTTGAACGAATCTCACATCGTCTGGGAGTCGTTCCAAAACCCCATTTTCACAATATAAATAGCCATACATGGTACATTTTCAAAATACACAGAAATCCTAAGGGAAAACATAAAGATTCACTAAAAATAGTGAATCAAAGAGGGAGTTTTTCACAAAATATCCTCAAGTCAATTTTCTTTTGACTAGGATCTTTTCTAGCCTAGATCTTTGAGTTTAAGATTACTAATCACATTTTTATTGATTGTGAATAGGTTGTTAGTCTCTTTATTTTAGGTGTTGCTCTGTTTTCTGTGCTTGCTTTGTTTCTGGGCTAGGGTTTCCGAGAAAGCCTACGCACACATGCATTTGGCATGCGTACACAGGTCAAAGTATGTGCACGCATGCAGCTGGCCCGCGCACGCAAGCCTTTGCATGCGCGCACATACCACTGCCCAGAAACCCTAATCCAAGTTTCTGCTTTGTTTTCTTTGCTTCTTTCACATGTTATGCCTTTGTTTTGCCCCTTTTTCATAGATAAGTCTCTGCTTTATTGTTTATTGTTTGTTTGTCTTCCATATGTTAAATTAGGGTTTATCTTTTGTTTCTTTGTTTTGATGCCATGAACACGTATTCATATGTTTATGCATTAATGCCATAAGCGTTGAGATGCAGCAAGGTAAGTGGGGTAAGTCATGCATTCACATGAACACGCATGATGTATGTTTAAGAATATATATGAACATGTTTGTTTGGATGAGTTTTTCTATGCTTGTGTTTCTGTCTTGATGTAATGTTCACATACTTCTACTTTGGATGTGATATGATGACATGATGCTAGATGAATGCTAGGTTGATATGAGATGCCATGATAGATATACGTTAGGATGTATGCTATGATAGATGAATGATTAGGTTTAGGGATGATTGATGCCATGATTGTGTGTGAGTATAAATACAATATTGAATAAGACATAAGACACAATAAGAGGAAGCCACCCTTAGGGTTGGGTGATTTTGGGTATCTAACATCTTCCCAAAATCGTACCTAAACTCTGAGCCCATACTCTGATAATAAGATCAAAAGGTCCTTCCTCGAGAGGACGCTATATTCATGGTTCCTAAGCCATTGTAAAACTAAGTGACGACTCCCAGTTGTGTCCACACATACGACATTTGTTAGGTTGTTGTATCTTGGGGGAGATAAGTTAAAGAAGGTCTGCACCAGTTACAAATTTTAGCCAACTAAGGGCTTGAATCTCTTTAAAGAGAGCGAATGTCACGCGTCTATCCAAACAGTGTTGTGTATTTTCTAATCTCAAACTAATAATACTCAGAAGTATTATTCAGTTTCTCTTTGTATTATTTCTATTATTATTGTGTTTTGCACCAACAATTTTAAGGAGATTCAACATATAGAGCCTACACAAGAGAAACCAAATGAGAGTGTTGGAAATCTCAAGTTTGGAGATAATCTGGTGGTAACTGGTATAGTTGATAAACTACCACAATCTTGGAGGGAGTTCCAAAAGACTTTGCGGCATAGGCAAAAGGAGACATCCTTGGAGACTTTGATCACACTCATCCTTGCGGAGGAGAAGGCTAGAGGACAAGATGCGCTCATAACACAAGAGAGTAATAGTAATTCCACCACAAAGGTAAACCATATTTCTGCCAATAATAATATGCTCAAAAATCATTTTCCTAGAAATGGTCAATTGAAGCTTAAAAAGAGTTTCGAAAATAATAATATACCTCAAGGTAGGGATAACTTAATGTATTTGGGGGCCTTAGGTGAAAACTAGTTTGAGACTTTTCATATATTTAAATATGACTTTTTTTGAGAAAAAAAAATTTTAATATTACTTAAATTCTATTATCTTGTTTTAGATGAAAATTTACTAATTAACCATGTAGATTTTTTTTTTCTTCAGAAAATCTATAGACACAAAAAAAAAAAAAAAAATTGACAATACTTTTTACAGTTGTTGATGTGGTAGATTGGTAGTGGTAAATAATACATAAGAAACTTTGTTGTGAGTCTTTTGACACTTCAGACTAGAAAATGGATAGCCTTAACCATGATGGTGAACTCTCTTGCACTCCTAAAGCATGCAGGAAAACAGTGTTGTATAGGGTGTGAATGAATTCTAACTATAAGCACTAATGACTTCTTGTTAATTTTTTTTATTAAGCAGACTTCATTTTATTTGGTACAAATGGAGGCTGATCCATTTTTGTGTTGCTGAACCAATCATGTGTACGGCCTGGTGTTAAGAAACAGCTAATTGTTGGATTTTCTTTTTCTAAAAAATTGGAAACCAATTGATTTATACTAAATTTGACTATGCATTGGAAAATGTTTAGGGAAATTTCACATCTAGAACAAAACGTTGATAATCCATTAGTTGTCTACGGCTTGCATACTTTATATAACAATGGCATCACTTGGGGACGGACCTAGGTTTTCAAGCTAAAAAGGGATGGAGTATAAGGAAAAAAAAAAAAAAAAAAACTCTAAATAGACATCCATATAGTATTAACAAATTATAAATAAACAAAATCGTTTTTTCTTAATACATTAAGATGCAATCATCTATCAACAAAGACAAAAACAAAACAAAATAATGTTTTTTTTTTTTTTAATACTATGCTAGCTAGGATTTTTTTTTTTTTTTTTTTTTTTAAGTTAGAGCATTCATAATAGTGGTGCTTAAAAAATTAGCTTTTTGCACCTCAAAATGCTAATTTATCTATATTACCACCTCACTTTACAATACACCCAACATCAAAAGTTCTTTTTTTTACCACTTCATTTAAAATAATATAAACAACTCATTAAAATAATAATGGAAGAGAGGGAATTTGAGTTTTTTAATTGAAGGTAGAGAGATAATCTTAATAAGATATTGTATTTTATTTTTAACAACTTTCTACAGTCAACTGGTATTTATACCAATTTATTGTAGTTGCAAAAAAAAAATAGCTTTAACTTCTCCAATAACACGTAGTTTTTTGGTTCTTTGGTGGTAAAATAGTTTTTTTTTTTTTTTTTTTTTTGCTAAAATACAATCACCATTGTGAATGTTTTTATTGTTTTTGTTAAGTTTTTTAATTGGATAGTTACTAGTTGGAGAGGGCCTAAGGTTTTGGAAGGCGCCCAACTACAAAAATGATGTATATAAATTTTTTTTTTTAATTTGGACTGGAGGGGCCCGGGCCCCTACTTAGGTCCATCCTTGGGCCACACTGTCCCACAAAGTAAAGGCTAGGGAAAGATAATAAACCGCTCAAGGCCTAGGCCAGTTAGGTCTAGACTTAAGGTCCCAACTAAAAATGCCCATCTCAATAATTTTTTTTTAAAAAAAAAAAGAAAAAAAAGCCAATTATTGTGAGTGAATAATTGGTCTTAAAAAAAATTTACACAACAATAAAAAGACCCATCCTAATAATTGTTTTGGTATAATATTATTTTTTAATTAGAATTGATAAAATACTACTTAAGATTGACTAAATTAGCTATATTATCGATTGAAATGACATGTTAGAAAATTTTAAATACAAAAGCTTAATTAATAATTTTGTATCTTGAGATACAAAATTGTTAATTAAATATAAAAAATCCTCATTTCTAAAACCTAAGGCCTCAAATTTTATTAAGCTGGTTCTAAATATAAAACAAAGTCATATATAAGAACCAAAGAACTTTTTGAGTATGCATCTTATAACTGGCTTACATAGAGGTGTCCAAACAGCCCGCCCAACCCAGCCAACCTGCACACGTCTGACCTACCGCCACCCGATCCAACAACTCCGGTGGTCGGATGTGGGTTCCAACCTCTCTAACTTGACCCCAGTGGGTTGGTTCCGGGTTTCCTCTTTCAAAACACGTGAAACTTGACCTGCCCTTAAGCTTCAACCTTTCCAGCGATTTATTAAGCATTCCGAACCAAATTTGGTGAAATCTCGTTGAGATCTGTCAAGATCTGGTCCAAACTCTTCAAGATTCAGCGCAATCTTGCCGTTGTTCGATGAAATCTAGGCCAGATCTTGATAGATCCGGCCAGATCTCGCCAGATCTAGCCAGATATTGACAAATTCAGCCAAATATCAGCCCTGGTGATAAAATCCGAGACCAACCCAATAAAACCCGAAACCAACGAGACCCAAACTGGAAGATCCAACTAGATCATCTGGGCCAGTTTCGGGTTATATTTTCCTTAGTTTTAAAAAGGGAACCGGACCGACAAGTCCAATTGGTTAAACCAAGAACCAGCCACTAGTTCGGTCCAGGAAAACCCCTAAAAACTAGTCAAAATTGGATTGAACCGGGAACTGGAGGAAAATTCGGTTTTGCCCTTGGTTTGGTTTTTAAAACCATGATATTTTCATCCACCCGAATTTTTCGGGTCAAGTCCAAGTTGGACACAAACCTGACTCGGTTTGACCCGTGGACAATCCGCTTACACCACTTAGAGATAAAATCTTGAAATACTCATTTTCCATTTTTGTGGTTGATTTGGTCAACTAGCTAGCCAGATTGTCGATTGACCCCCATTTACTTCCCCAAGCTTATAAATAAGACACTCCACCTTCATTTTAAAGGATCAAGAAATCTCTATACCTAAACTGTCGATTAAACTATAGGTCTAATCCCAAAGTGGTAGGGAAGGACTTTAAAGAGCTTGGCTTATATTTCTTGTTAGGGGTATCCACGGGTCAGTTTGGATCAGATGGGAAAAATCAAAACTAGCAGCCGACTCGAAAGGAGCATCGGATCAACCAGGTCGGGTCTCATCGGGTGTTGGGTGAGTATTGGTCTGAGTCTAGTTGTAGATAAGGGCCGATATGTTGTTGGATTTGGTTGAAATCTAGCTAGATCTAGTTGAGATCTCACTAGATCTAGCTAAGATTCTACCAGATCTAGTCGAGATCTCTATATATCGGCGGAGATAAAGTTCAAGCTTACTGGATTTTTAGCCAAAATTCACAATTTGTGACAAGGAGAGAACCAATCTTTGGGCGGGTCGGATTTGTCAGTTTCTTAGATGGTCAAATCATAACTCAAAACGAAGGGATTGGGTCCTGACATTAACAATCCACAATCTATCTAATTACCACTCGAATCGGGCAATCACCAGGTCAAAAAGCATCGGGTGCAGGTGGGTGGTGGACAACCCTAGTTCTTGTCTCTTCGAAGTTGCTAACCCTATTTGGCCCTTTCTAGATTCCATTCCCACCACATCAATAACTTTTTTGTAATTCAAAGGTCTGCCTTATTAATTGTCTTTCTTAAGCAAAGAAATGAACTGTTTTTTAAATTTCATGGATCACAAAAAAACTTTCCAATGAAATTTTGGAATAAGAATGTTGTCCGAGGAAGACAGTGTATTGTCGTGTTTTCCATTTCATTATTCTTCCTACTCAAAAAAATAAAAAAACAAGAGAATGTAAATTCATCACTTGCTTCCGTGTTACTCCGTGTGGTACTCCAAAATAATTGATAAACCAACAAAAATAAAAAATTAGGAGAGGATTCACTAGAACAAATACGGGCTGCTCGCATGTGAGTCCCTTTCCTATTTTTCATTTGTTTTTATTTTATTTATTATAACATTTTCATTTTTTTATTAAGTTAAAAAAGAAACCCTAAACCCTTAAAAAAAGTGTTTGAAAAATGCTAACACGACTGAAAGGCTTACGCAGAATAATTCATAACAGAAGAAATTTTTTGGACAACAAAATCTTACCACATTTTCACAATTATTTTTGATTGTGATGGATTCAATTTAGTTTTTTTTTTTTTTTTTGACCTATAAGAAATTAACACATAAGCTGTTGTGAAAATATTAGGACAGTTATGTCTCTGGTAGAACTCAACACCACTAGCATCATTGAAAGATTGATCTTATAATTCACGCGCCTGGCTTAAACCGATCAATTGGTTTAACTGTTTAATTAAGGCTGTACATCAAGTAGGACAAAAAGAGTTCCACGTGCACTGCCCCTGAAAAAAATGAACGGTTTAATTAAGGTTTTACATCAAGTAAGACAAAACAAATTCCACGTGCACTCCCCCTAAAAAAAATAGTATGAACTATCCCAAGAAAACTGTGCTGAATCTACGTACAGCTTAATTTCCAAGAAATTGTCTTACCCGATTTTCAACTTGGCCATGTTCAGTCCCTCACTTCAAAAGCAAGCCAACCTTTCTCTTTTTCAGTAAAGTAAGTTTGATTACAACCCTATTTTTGATATTGACCATGTTCATTCCCCCACTTTCTAAAGCCAGCTAATTAATCTTGGATAATAATTGTATAAATACACCAGATCTTAGCTTATTCCCACATAAATTTTTTTTCCCCTTAGCTGGTTGTGAGCTAGTTAGCTCTCTTGGTTTACTTTCAAAATCAATTTTCCTCTCTATTATTATTATCAACCATGGTTGAGGTTCAGTTAAGCAATAAGATCATGGCTAGTAGAAGTAGAATCCCTTCATCAAAGAGCTTCACAAGAAAGTGTTCCTCCTTGGTTAAGGAACAACGAGCCAGAATTTACGTTCTCCGACGCTGTGCCACCATGCTATTGTGCTGGTATATTCATGGAGATGACTAGCTTCGCATTCGTTACTTTCCTTTTTCTTTTTTTTCCCTTCTTTTATTCCCCCCAAAAGAAAAAAATAAAAATAAAACCCTTCCTACGGACACAACTTTTTCTGCTACAATTTTCACAGTTGTCAACTGTGGGTGGTGGATACTAACCAACACTTATAAATCTACCACTTTTTATTCATCACTCACGATTGATCACTATTGGTGAAATTTGTCTCCGAGGAAAAAAAAAAAAAAAAAAAAGGTTGTGTACGTAGATAGCATATTGTTGTTTCGTTTCAGCTTTGTCCATGCCAGTCCGGTTTGGTTTGGTTTGGTTTGGTTTTATGGGCAGTGGGTGTGGCCTTAATTACTCTCGATCATGTGCTATTCACTTTTTGACCCAATTGGTGACATCCCAATGGGTTTACATTACAGGGCACAGGAGATCTGGGTATCGCTGCATTCTTGCTTTTTAATCAAACCATTCTATTCATTAGTTACGAGGATATATATTTGGTGAAGCTGACACGGTGGGCTTAATTTTTGTGTCTTCAAAGTTTAAAGTCGTGGTGAAATGTGTCACAAAGTATGTAAAGGTTGATTATATATGAACTTGTTCTTCACTCTTTTTTATTCCTCTCCACTTCCGGGACTAAAATAAAAACCGAATCATGTGCTCGGTTATATGTGGTGTATTTGAATGTAAAACTTCTGTTTTTTTGAGAAAAAAATGTCGGTTAAAAGTGTTACAGAGTTATAACTTAATTTGGGGGTTCAATTGTGTATTTCAAACTTCTTTACTATTGGATATTTAGATAAGTTCGTCTCCCTACAAATAAATAAGCTATGTAAGTGAGTAAGAGAGGAAGGGTTTTAGTTGATTTACAAATTTTACACTCGTTCGTGGCTATCCAAGTGGTGCTTTTCCCTTTCATGTTTGGAGTTACGCTCTGTTTCTTGGTCCAGAAACAGAGGGTTTTTTAAGCCAGTCAAATTTTCATTAGGTGAGGATGAGGACTGGATAGAGGGTTTTGTTAGATGATAGTCCTGTCAGGTTAATGAATTTAGTTTAAGCTAATATATATCCAATACTCGTAATGCCAGCAATCAAGGACTACACCACGCGTCAATTCAAAGTTAACATGCAATGGGATTAATGTGGCCACCTTGAAATGGTTCTTACTAATTCATATACAGTTTCTCCCCAAAAAAAAAAAAAAATCATATACTTAGGCTTTAATTGGGATTCACTTATTTTGCTGAAACTAAAATTTTTTTACTAAAAGTACCATAGATAAAAGTAAAAATTAGCTGAAATAGTACAGTGAGACCCATAAATAGTACTAAAAAGTGCAGTAACGGTCATAAATAGTAACAAAAATAAGCTAAATAGTAAAATAAACTGATTTTTTTTAATTTGGAGCCAAAAGCACACTTAGAGTACTAACATTTGGGGATGGGAATCGGTTGCTATTTTACCATCTAAAAACCTATTTTATCTATTATACCAACTAGGGTTGTAATCGGTTCGGTTCAGTCGGTTTTTTTTAGTTTTGGCCAATTGAAACTAAAATTTTTGATTTGTGAAATTCTCAATCGAAACCGACTGAAATAATTAGAAATCGATCAATTTCGGTTGTATTTCGGTTTCGGTTGGTTTCAGTCGATTTTAGATTTCAATCAACATCACAGTTTCACAATCACAAAAAGAAAAAAACAACTCAACATCACAATCATAGATACACAGAAAATAACATTGATTCAGTATTTTTAAAAAAAAAACCCAAAATACAAAAAAGAGAGAGGGTTATCGAGAAATGTCACTGTGAGAAACTGAGAATGAAAAGATCAAGTCGGCGTGGGGAGGCCGGTGTGTGGAGGTGGTGACAAAGGCCGATTTGTGTGGAGGCGGCGGCAGAGGTCGATCGAGGCGACGGTAAAGGCAGATTCATGTGAAGGCCAGCATGTGAAGGCGACGACAGAGGCAGATCGAGGCAACGATGGAGGCAAATTCATGTAGAGGCTGGCGTGTGGAGGCGGCGTAAAGGCAGATTCATGTGGAGGCCAGCGTGTGAAGGCGGCGGCAGAGGCAGATCGAGGCAGCAACGGAGGCAGATTCATGTAGAGGCCGGCGTGTGGAGGTGGCGTAGAGGCAGATTCACGTGGAAGCCAGCATGGAATGGAGGCTGTGAGAGGGATTGGAGTGGAGGCTGTGAGAGCTGAAAGGGACTGGAGTGGAGGTTTTGAACTTTTGTTTCTATAGTTTAATTAGATATCTAATTAGTAATTAGTTTAATTATAGTTACTTAATCTAATGATAAAATGAAAATTGAAAACATTGAAAAGTTAAGGCCAGATCATATTTAAAAAAGAAAGGTCCAAATGTTTTTAAAAAAAAAAATGAAAAGGCCAATAGGAGGCGCAAATATTTATAAAATTTATATTATATATAAAATATATTATAATATGATTCTGTTCAGTGCATTCAAACCTGCCACCAAAAACCGAACTGAATATTTTCGATTTTAAAAATTCAAAACTGAAACCGAACCGAACTGAAAATTTGGCAACGGTTCTGTCAGTTTCTGCCGGTTTGTTTGGTTGTTATGTCCACAACATTTTTACAACAAATCCTAAGTGGTAGGTTGTTATTGTTGGGGCAAAAAAGTAATCTTAGTGTTATGATCAAATTTGAACCAATAACAACTAACCACCTATGATTTGTTGTAAAAATGTTGTGGACGTAGCACCTCTCTTCTTATAATCTTCTACTAAACCAGGTTTAAAATTTCTCACCACTTCAGCTTAGAGCAGTAGGCCTATAGCCAATGGCCCAATGAGTCACTATACAACATTTCAAATATATTGTTATATTTTTGACACTTTTATATTGAGTTAATCTCACAGTTTATTTTGAGTACATTGAGTAATTTCTTGAATTGTAAATAAATACATTGATTATCTCATCAATTAATTTTTATTTAATATGAATTGATTATCATTATTTATTTATTATATAGTTATTTATTTATTTTTATTAATATGGACTAATATTTTTTAGATTAATTTTGTTTTTAATCATAACCTTGCCCCTCCTCTAAACTAAAATCTTGGCTTCGTCACTGATTTTGATAGTTCAAAGGATAAAACGTAAAATGAGGTATAGTTTAGAATGAAAAAAATATAATTATCATGACCTTTTTGAGTCCTTTACTAGCTCACATCCTATAAAGTTGAAGCAAAAAATTTGACATAAATTTTTTTTTTTTTTAACAAACACCTTACACTAGGTACAAATTCGTGAGGTTGATGTTTTTTTGTATCCCACTATTATTGACACCGAAACTGACACCGAAACCGAAATTCCATCCAAGTAAACTCAATCAATTCCACCTGTAATAGAGCAAGATGTTATAATATTTTAGGTTCTTTCATGAGCTAGACACTCAAATCTAGTGCTTTTGTGGTTCCTCATAGTGCTTGTACTTACTTGAGCATGTTGTGATTTGTGCGTTTTTATATTTTATTTTTATTTATATTTTAAGGGACTTGCGGAAAATAGAACAAACTTGTTAATGAATTTGATAGAATACTATGCCTTTCACATTAACCTACTTGCATGTAACAAAACCATTTAGAAGTAGATTGTTTACGTAAGAGAACATTTAGTAGTGATGATAAGGGGGTTTTACTTTGGTTAGTGAATTGGTCATCTCAGCTTTTGCGTTAATTAATATGAATAGAAAATTAAAATAGACACTTAGTACAAAAATAGACTACAGTAAGAAGCTAATTCGGATTCTGATTATGGTTCGAATTCAATATATTACATATGAAGCGATAGCTCTTTGCCCTCTAATAGCCTATTGTTGGTTAACTTTCTTATTATCCCACAAATCTATGTAAAAGTGAAAATTATTATTTTTAATCCATTTAACAATTTCAATACTTATTTAGAATGTTCATAACATCATGGATGTCTTTCATCACATAGGCTAAATGAGCATAACAGTAGATTGATATATTACACTTTGAATTCATTTATAAAACAAATTAAATTACCGAACTTGTTAAAAAAAAAAATTAGACATTTTGTATACCAAATATGGTCAACTACCAAGTGAATCAACAAAATTTTTATTTATTTTTTAACTGGGAATAACATTTCAAAATCAACCAATAAGAATCTGCTGCATGATGGATGTGTTCACCATCTAACCAATACATCATGGTAAACTAAAACTTCTCGACTGATTTAATAAATAATACATAAACTCTTAATATATGGACAATGATAAATTACAAAATAAAAAGGTAAATTACAACTTACCCACTTATAGTTTGGCTTGAACTTAATTTGTTTACCTGTTATTTCAAATTTAACATTTTACTCACCTGAACTCTATTCCGTTAGGCTTTTGTAACCAACCTCTTCATTTGAGGCTAAAAAAACACATTTTAAGGAAAAACCACGAATGTTTAAGTTGATCATTTTGGATGTAGAATGTGTTAGTCCTCCAATACATCTAATATACAGTCCCCGGTAAAACGGAAATATTGTGCTTAGGAAAATCTTTTCATTTTGTGGGGGCACCACATCCACATGGGTAATTATTTAATGGTGCTCTTGGAATGGAGAGACATTTTAGGGATCATTTGGTACGGACCTTCACCTACCCAATTCTTGCTAACTCTTATATTATTTTGATGACCTTATTGATCAAAATTTTAATGTATGCACTCAGTAATAATAGAAGCAAAATCAATGAAATTTTTTCCCCAGAGACATTCTCTAGAGCATGCATTAAGTTTTGGGAAAAAAAAATGTATACCATGATATCTATAATTTATACTGCAGCAAGTCTGTAAATCTGATTAATCTACTGTAGAATGGGATGGTCTCCATGGCAGTGTGGCTGAAAGAACCATGGGATATGGCAGATTCCCCCGTACTGCCAAGAGACCTAAAAGATATCTTTCCATGACAATTGAGGGTTGTAATTCCATGAAGCACGAGTGCGTTTCCGGATTCGGGTGCAGGACTTGGCAATTTTTGAAAAAGTAGAGTGCCGATGACGCGATTAAAAAATTATTTAAAATATTTTTATTTTTATTTTCTATATATTTTTACTATTAAAATAATCTTAAAAAACACATTATTATGCCTTGATTCACAAAACAAAGAAAGAAGAAGGCAAGAAACACAAAACAAAAAAGAAAACACAAAAGAAGCAACAAATATTCAAAATAAAATTGAAGAAAGATAGATTTAGGATGTTTGGGTCTCATTCAAAGCCGATTTCGGCTGTTCTGGCATGATTCAAGGCCAATTTCGGCCTGTTTCAGTCATTGGCCGATACGACCCGATTCAGCCGATATAGCTTGATTTTGGCCGAAAAGTCCCGATTCGGCACGAATTGGCGAGAATAGAAGCCGAGTCGGTGCGAATCGAGCCGAGTCAACGCGAAACCATAAAATAAAATTAAAAAAAAAAAAAAAAAAAGAGCTCAGACGCGACACCGGCACAGGCAACCGCATCCGTGCTTCATAGAATACAATCATGGTTTCATCAATGAAGAATTCTTGATGGTTTCATGAAATGGAGAATTCCTGATTTATAATAAACACAAGTACTCCCATAATTTCCAGGGAGATCATAATATATTAGTATCCAAAGGAACCAGAACAGATGAAAATCTAGCTAACTACCAATGTTTCAACTGTTCCGAGCCTTGACCACTATAAAGGTGGTTCAATTGGATCCATTAACCCTTATAAAACAAACTAGCTTAAGAAGATTTACTTCATTTTTTTAGTTTACCTTTAACAACTGGCCTGAAAATAGTCAAAACCAAAAATTTTACATCTATCGCAAAACATGTTCCAATATTCCACCTCTTTTTACTGAATGTTCTCAGTTCAGTCGCAGTTTCTTTTTCTTTTCCATCAAAAAAGGTCTTTTTTTCATATTGACTCGTATACAGTGCATTACATTGCACATAAGGTACACTAGTTTAAGTACACAAACTGAATCGAATTTATTTACTCTCCTTAATTTCATTGTCTTTTAGATAGATAGTGGAGAAAATTATGTACACTTACAGCAAGATGAGCATCATATGAGGAATAAAAAGAAGATCCTATATCCAGAAAAGCTACAGAAATAGACAGCTCAATATGCTATCATCAGGTATAGTACCCCAAGGGCTGAAAATATATCTTTAGTGTCGATATATCATTGATCCACGAGCCATAACTATTATTTAAATGATCCTCTTGAACCAAGGAAAAATTTACCTCCATTTGCAAAGATTTTTGTCAATAAACACTTGCTTGAGCCAACCTTGTTTGCCCCCGAGCTAGAAGCAACTCATAATCCTGAGTATTTCAACATGAGAACAAAGTAGTACATATAAGAACATTTTAAAAAAAAAATTGTATTTATCCTTCCTTTTGTTTTAATTGTAAATGCATTTTCTGGTTTTTATTTTTTACTTTTTTGCGTGCAGGGTGGGGGGGTTGTTAAGGGACCAATGTGAAAATAAAGTTTTAGCATTTTGGACAAGGTTTGAGAGAAACCCTTCAAACTCTTCATATATTTTTTAATTAGATGTGAATTTTGAAAATCTAACTGTTAGATTTTGCATGTTCTTTATGTTCTTAACACGCATGTCAAATTTCATTCAAATCGGATATCATTTACTATTAGATCAATAAATTTATTTTTTATGTTAATTTTAAACCACAAAAACTTGAAATCTAAACATTTGATCGATGACATAGCTATTAATTTTCAATCTTTTTGAAATTTTGCAAGCATGAAGAATATAATAAAAACATGCAATCCAATAGTTTTCAAAATTTACATCAAATAAAAAGATAGATGAGTTTGAAGGGTTTCTCTCCAAACTAGTTTGGAGAGAAACCTTTTCCGTTATAATGAAGTCTAGCTATACAGCTGGGTCTTGTTAGGAAAAAATGGTTCATGAACCCCACCCCCCACCCCCTCTTTTTTTTTTTTTTTTTTTTAACTACTATCATAATAAGCTAAAATCACCATTTCTCCATGAAGGATAACTAGAACGCATTACCTTAGATCATACATATAAGAAATTACCTGTACAATAGCCTGAGCACAAAGCTTTCCTGACAGAACAGCACCTTCCATTGAAGCCAAATATTTTTGTTTTGTGTAGTCACCAGCTAAGTAAAACCCCTCAATAGGAGATCTTTGTAAGGGACGGCAAGGTTCACAGTCCGGGACAATTTTGTAAACAGACCTGAGACAATTATTATTTAACGTTACGGAAGGGAAATGGACTTACAGGTAATAATGAATATCATGCTAAAAAATTCAAATAAATAATCTTTAGAAAACATGTCAAAAATTCAAATAAAATAGTCTCTATACAACATGTCACAAGTTTAATAATATTACTAGGTGCATTGCCTTAACCATATAAAAGGTACTGAATTCTCACTTCTATAATTTTCCATTATTTGTTTAAGAGAACTAAAAGATTCCAAGTGTCAGGCCATGTATTCAAACCTTGGTGTTTTAACAACATGGTACTTCACAATCTTTGCTTTGCTTCGATCCGTGGAAATTTCATCAGGAAAGAGTCTTGCAAGTTCATTCATTGTAGCATCAATAATGTCTGAGTCACTGCGTGAAATCCATTCTTCTGCAGGCGCAAAAACCAACTCCAGCATAGATTGGTTTGGGTTGTAATATTCCTACATACAACAAAAAAATCATGAATTACAGAGTTTCCACATAGTAATGGAGGAGAATCAAATTAATCACAAAGCTTATAATTATGTCTGTGTCTGATCAATTCAGTGAAGGATACTGGTGAATTTTGAAATTTTTAAGATACATATAGAGACATATTTAAGTGTTTTAATGGCCACTATGCCATGTAGGCATGCTCATGTACTTCATTTATTTGGTACAAACCAACCCAACACTTGACAGAAGCTAACCAACTGTCCCATAATTTACCAAATATTCAAGGACATAAAAATCAGAGAAATAAGAGGGGGGCGGGGGAGAACAGAAGTACCAGCTTTTACCTTACATGTTACTGACATGTCAGCATACACACTGAGAAGTGGACTTCTGCAAGGGGAAAAAGAAAAGAAAATAGCCAGAAATGAGATGCAGAAGAAACAATGACAGAATAATTAGCCTAATGGAAGTGTGTGTATGTTTTGGAGGGGAAGAGCGCAGCCCGAAAAGGGGGGGGAGGGGACCCTCCTCTCCCAACTCAGGCAACAGGGTTAAAAGGGAAAACAAGATATCTAGATCTAAATTATTATAAACAGTTTACAGAATATTTTGCAAGTCCTATCATAACTAAGCAATCCTACCAAATTTTAAATTACCCAATGATAAATGTCCACCATTCCAAAAAAAAATTAAATAATTAAATGAAAAAGATATTTTAGCTCTAGTGGTCAAGAATGACAGTAATACAGATTCCACATTTCTATGAGGAAAAAGAAACTTATCATTATGCAACCTATATTAAATATTCTGAATTCCTTTATTTTTTCTTTTTCTCCATTTTGATCAGGAACATGCACTCAATAGTTCTTGAAGCCACGGCCTTATCATTCACAGTTTGTGTATATGGGAAGGTGTGATTTGAGCTTGAGAACATTAGCAATATTCTAAAACCTCAAAAGAATGATTCAAGAAGATTGCACATATCATTGTAAGACTAAGTTGTTCAGTAGCAAGGCTGGTAAAATCAGTGAGAGAAAAAATTAAGCAGAAAAGAAAGTATTCTCTCCACTAGACAACAAAATTGATGTAACAAGTATGAGCAGGACCTGCTAAACAGTAGGTGATCATAGGTGTTCTTCAGTTTTCTGTCAAACCTGCAATTGGTGAAACCATTGAGATAACATATTAATTATCACCGGCTGTGACATAAAGAGGATATGAATTGTCTCCAACCCAAAAAGCAACAGATTCATAGCATAACAAGGATCAATACATTTGTTAAACTTATTTAAAGAAAGTATAAAAATATCCAATTCAAATAATTTCATTATTGCAGTAAAATAGATAAATATAATACAAGATTTCCTTTCCCAGCTGCATCAAATAACATCTTCAAAAATTGAGAAATAAATCCCATTTCAGGAATTTGTTTGCCAAATCAGTTTTATATAAAACCAAATATACACTATATTTTCAACTGGGACCTTCTAACTCTAATCATGCATTATAGGGACTCAACACTTTTTAAGTGAATAAAATGGAATTGGAGAGAGCAACCTTTTTCTTTTAATTAACAATGGTAGAATCAGTCACTAACCATATGTGGACATTAATAACTGGAACTCCAACTAATTTCTTTAATCTCTGGAAATATGGAATCTCTTTCCAGTTTTCCGGCAAAAGAAGCTTCAGGATATCAACTGATTGGGACAAATAACAATATTAGGGAAGCTGGTATTAAAGCATTACAAAAATTATATAACTCCATATGAAGTTAGTAGTATACCTGGAGTAGCAAATACATAAGCATCTCCTTCAATCAAGTTCCCATTATTCAGTAAAAAGCTTTTCACTGTTCCATCATTATTTAGCTCGATTTTTTGTATTCTCGAATTTAGTCTTACTTCACCACCTAGTGATTGAATATGATCAACAATTGGCATACAGAGTCTCTCTGGGGGATTACCATCCAAGAAAGCCATCTTGGAACCATTCTTCTCCTATACATGCGTTTTTATAATTCATAAAGCAGCTAGTGTCAAGTTGTAAGAAGTTGTTTATTTCAATATCTACTGCTTGTATTTTAAACATTATATATATTGATAGTACTCACCAAAATGATTATGATTCATCTATAAAATGCTACTAAATATTGCCTCTAATATATCAGAATTAGCATTTCCCAATAAAGTCTAAGATTTATGTCCCAAAGCAGTTAGTGTATGTTCACTTGAAAAGCCATTGGATTGATAATTCTAAAATTGAAAAGGAAATGAAAATGAATTGTTAACTCCATCCAGCCCATGAGAAGATAAGTTAGAGGTTTCCATAATGGTTTTGGAATCCTATTTTGATTTGAAGAATAATAAAAAGGTGCCATAATTCCCATTATGAGTGGTAATCCCACATTGATAAGAAAAGAAGTAGACAGGTGTAATTAGCCCCTATAAATCAGGGATGGAGCTAGGATTTTTTGTTTGGGGGGGCCAAATTGTGCTAGTAATATTAGTCAAAACAAACACCCACACACATGCGTAAGCACAAATGCAAATAAACCTTAATATTTTAATACTAGAGTATGTCATAATTTATAAATACATTGTATACAAACTTATCTTCTAAACTTTAATGAGTATACAAAAGTTGTTTAGTTTGATATTAGTCTAAAAAATACTAACAAAAAGAACTTAGTATCTCCAATAAAAATTATGCTCATTGTAGATCTGCCATGGAATAAAATTATTATACCATTTTCATAGTTAAATTTTTAAAATTTTCATTTTCAATAAAAATTACAAAATTGTCTAGCAAAGTTAAGAAAAAAATTTAATGGCCCCCCAAAGGGTGGCTGTAGCTCCGCCCCCTTCTATAAATAGTGATGATATAGCTTTTGTTGTGAGTGTGGGAGTAAGAAGAAAAATTTTTGTCTACTGTATTTAATGTGAGGGTGTGGAAGTAAGAAGAAAAAGTTTTTGTCTACTGTATTTGTGTGAGAGTGCCTATGGGTGTATTAGGGATTTGGGTTGGTTTGCATTTGAAAGAGTTTGTGTGTGTGTAACTGTAATGCATATTGTTGATAGTGGACTTTGATCGGTTTTGTCCATAGATGTAAGTATAAAATTTTCCAAACTACATTAAATTCTGTGCCTCATGGTGTTTACCTTTTATTGTTTTTGATATTTCTTTTTTTCACAACATATTGGTATTAGAACTATTGTTTAAGGATCCTAGAGATGAAAAGCACAAAGTTTGTGGTGGAGCTCTTTAATGGGGAGAATAAATTTAGTTTGGCAAAGCAGTGTCCATGATGCCTGTGTGCAGCAAGGATTGATTAAGGAGTTATATGAAAAGTCAAAGAAGCTACTATACTATGTCAGATAATGAATGAGAAGAAATTAAATGAAAGCAGTGTGTAACATATTTTGAGTCTCTTCCCAGAGGTGAAGTATGACTTCTTGATTGAGATTTCTCCCTAAGAATCATGGAAAAAGATAGAAAATGTATATATGTCAAAGTCATACAAAATTTATTGTACTTGAATAAAGAGCTATATCACTTGTATATGGAAGAAAGCACTGATGTTAAGAATCATCTTAATGATCACTTCTTAGTTATCAAGCATGGAAGCCAAGATTGAGGAGAATCAACTCCTTTTTTTGTAACCTCACTTCCACCTTTGTATGATACCGTGGTGATTACAGTGTTAGTTGGAAAGGAGACACTCAAGTTAGAAGAGGCACAACAATTATGTTGGAACCAGAGAAGTTCAAGAAGACAATGAAAATTCTAAAGTTGAGATATTTGTGGTGAAGTATGAATCAAGTCACGATAGGAATACGTCAAATCTCTATATAATTGGAATTGAACTCTTGACTGTCCACTTTCATATACTTCCAAAAATAACCCTATAATCAAATTAAAAATGATCTCATAATAAGGCAAATTAAGGATATAACAATAAATTGAGATATTTAAAATTCAAATTCCATAAAACTAGGACACATTTTACACTTAAACTATAACTAAATAACTAATTGCCAATATAACTTAAAATTGTCCTCTCTCTCTCTCTCTCTCTCTCTCTCTCTCTCTCTCTCTCTCTCTCTATATATATATATATATATATAAAATAACTAATAGCCGAAACATTTAACTTTTTGTTGACCACTTCTCATTGCGCCACGTGGCTACATAGATTAATGCCACATGTACATTTTAAATAAAAATAAATAAAAAAATAAAAACTGAATGGTTGTATCTTTTTGTTTGATGGAAGTTTTAGTGATATTTTCACTTTTTAGATCCATCGTATTTAGTCATCATTTAAAATTTTTGTTCAACTCTTCTATGCATCGCACAAGTTAGCGACTAGTGTATATATATATAAAATAAACAAATAAGAGCCTATGAACAAGCACATAGCACGTGCAAAAGGCTAGTAGGAAGAATTTGAAAGGGAGAAGTCCATAACAAAGTCTAGACCAAGGAAAAATATTAATGACAGAGTATTATTAGTGCCATGAGATAGGATGTTATCTGTACTAATGCAAGAAGTTGAGACCTATGTTAAAAGAGTTTATGACATGAACTGATTGCCATAAATATGCAAATGCAATGATTGTTAATTTGTTACAACAAAAGGTGGAGCAAGATAGTGCTGATGTTTTTTAAGGTTATAAAAGTCACATATTCAATTAAAAGTTCATGGATTTTAGGAATAAAGATTGGTTTGACACATACTGAAAGTTTAGACGTTTGATGGGTATTAGAATTATGGTTAAATGATTAAATCTACCGTTTCCTAACTTACACTTTTGGGACAATTGGCAATCTATCATGGTATCATAGTAGGTGGTTGAGTTCAAACCTTGTCTTCACTTTAATTCCCATTTAAAAGTTAAAATCATATGTGTGGGGCCTCATTTATTAAGGGAGATTTTTGGCCCACACGTGAAAGGGAGTGTTAGAGTATAAATTATTAAATTCACCCTTTCCAATCAGCTAAAGCATTTGGGACAATTGTTAATTTATCATGTTTTTAGGTCGGTTGGATTCTTTGGACTTTTACAAGAGGCAGAGTTAAGAAAGTTTGCAAAATTTCTTTGATGGTAAAGAAGGGAGAGCAAAACTCCAAGAATTTGTCCAAGGTTATTGGTGACATATTCAAAGATGGAGCACATGATGAAGCAAACAACAGAGGTGAAGCAAAAGACAGAGAGGAGTCTTTGGTCAAAACACCATAGAGAGAAAGATAATCATGGATGGAAGAAATTGAAATTTATGGATAGTATAACAGATATATTAATGTATCCAAGTTCGACCAAGAAGTTCACAAATTGCTTGAATTCAATTGATCGCATCACTCCTTGACATGGTGGAGCACCCCTACCCATAAAAGGCCTCCTGCAAAGGAAGTAGCCAAAAAGGTACTAGTGAAGACATCTCATGAGTTGGATGTGGAGATTTATGTTTGGAGCTTCCATGTTGGTTTTGGAAAACCACATTAACTAGAAAGGATAATGAGTTACAAGAATTCCTACTAGCTTCCTCAGAGAGGCTTTCCTTTTCATTTTTTAAGAGAGACATTGTTTCCCTCTTGAAAAATGAAAAAGAATGATTAAAAAAAGCAATTCTTGAAACCACTAGTAATCACAAGTAGTTATGCAGTTGTGTGTGGCATTGTTAGTTAGAGTAGAATTTGATGGGTACTTTTAAATTTCTTAATTTACCTTTGTACCCTTAATGACTCAGAACAACCAAAACAAAACTAAACAATGAGAAAAATAAATGGATATGACCTAAGGGTCAACACCTAGGCTTGGCTTGGCTTAGAGTCAGCACCAAGCGAGAAAACCACTAAGAGTCAACACCTAGGGTAGACTTGGAGTCAGCACTAGACCAAAAGAAAAACCAAACGGCCATTTTTTTCATTCATCAAAATATCAACTATCCCTCAAGAAGTACAATAGGTTGCTTATAAAGGATTGCTAAACCCTAATTCTAATTGGCTAGGAAACCCTAATTGCCTTATTACAAAAATAACCTTGCTTCCAAATTAAAATACTAATAGCCCAATAAACTACTAGGACCTAAAATATAAAAATACAATTGACTTGCAAACATTAATAATACTAAATAATAATCTTTTTGCGTCTCCCGCATCATTCTCCTCTGGTTGGAGAAAACTCAACCTCGAGTTCTAAAGCGTTGAAGGATTAGGATGCTGACAAGTAACACTTACTTCAAGTCTGGAATCACCTTAGGGAGCACAAAGAAAAGAAAAACCTTGAATTACACCTTGTCAAACTTTTATGGAATAACAAAATCAATGTGTGGAATCAACATCATCTTATCTTGAACCATTGGAAGCATTATGTTATCCACTTTCTCCACTTTAGCAAACTGTTTGTCTTCATGCACCATGGAAGGCTGATCAAAAGCAGATTCATTGGCTTTCAATATCACATCATGTGCACCCTCTAACATAATACTCTCTTTAGAAACCATCTCTTCTCCTTGCTACTCTTCAATAGATTCATTTCCTTGCACGCATGTTAAAGCAACACTTGTTGAGGCATTTACGTCTTTGTCAACATTAGGCTTTGGTGTTGCTTGAGGATTCTCCACGACCAAGATATCATCATCAATGTTGTCTTCTATGGGGGCAGCAATAATTTCATTGTGATCAATTATCCTTGGTTTCCCAATTGAATCGGTTTGAGTCTTCATTTACTTCATCTGAGTAATCATGTCTTGAACATCTTTCATGAGCTTTTCAGATAATTCCTTTAATTCCTTGGTAGATTGTTCAAAAGTGCACTAAGGACATGAAATGGGATGAGGATTCATCGTATTTGCTTCAACTTGGAAAGTACCACTCTGAAATTGGGGTAGATACTTGGCTCGAAAGTATGGTTACAAATACTCATCACAAAACTTTTCTTTCATATCTTCCCACACACTAATGGCAGGTTCATACTTTATATAGCGGAAACATTCAAGATCCTCCCAAAACATTTGTGCTCCACCTCTTAACTTCAACTTTGCATACCTAACATTTACGTTATCCGCAAAATTTGCTTGCTCAAAGAATTGATCCATCCCATTCATTAGGCCTGTCCAAGTTCAACCGTGTACCTGACCCACCCGAATTTCCAACCAACCTGATCCAAAACCGTCCGATTGGACTCCCATGACAGGTCGGCAATGGTTTTTTGAGGTATCCAACCTGATTCCAACGGGTCGGTTGGCCCTTGCATCTAAACTCAATTTCAACCGACCCGACCGATTCTACCACCAAAAAGGCTGCCAATCCCCACCGTATATGCGATTTCTCAATCCAATCTCACCAGATCCAGTGTGATCTTGTAGAGATCAGGTGAGATCTCTTCGAGATCTCGCCCTACAAGGCCAGTTTTCGGCCAAATTCACCAAATTTCAGCCAGATCTGCCCAATTTTCGGCCAAATCTGGCAAGTTTCGGCCAGATCCGACCCCAACGGAGACCCGACCACTTCCAGCAAAGAACCATCTGATCCGACCCAACTCTCTGACTGGTCGGCGGCAGGTCTGAAAGTTGGTAACCTGACTTGGTCGGGTCAGTTGCGGGTTGGGCAAATCTGACCTGGACCGACCCATGGTCACCCCTACCATTTATCCAATTGACAAAATCCTGTGGATTAGTTTTATAACCATCAAAATAAGGTGCTTCAAATATTACCATAGCTCACTGGGCAAAAAGATTTTGCCACTTGACTTGCTAAGTATGGCACACCAAAGAAGGGATTGTCATAGCATTAACCAAATAAAGCTTCACCATTTGAAGTTTGAACACCAATAGAAAATTCAATGCATCCACGTGGACTAGACTGAAGGCCTAGACTTGGTTTTTTTTTTTTTTTTTTTTTGGTATGCACGTAAAGAAACTAAAGAAGAATCTTAAATGAAAAGTTGAGTCCACTAAAGATAGTAAGAGAACTTGGCCCTTGTGATGGCGGCTAAGTGTACCGGGCCTTACGTGGAGTTGGTTGTTCACGGGCCAAAGGACTTGACCCCCTTTTTGTCGTTTTTTAATGACTAAAAAGCTAGATACACCGTGGTGTGGATTGGTAACAACAAAACGAAGCTTCAGTCCCAGTAAGTGCATTGGTTCGACAGCTGCGCCAGGTGAGATGGAGAGCTTCAAAACCAGCAAAGTCGATAGTGGACAAAATATTGGGACGTTGGTCTGGTGTCACTAACTGTGAAACTTTTGATAAGTAATAAGATTTTATTGATAAGAAAACAAGAGACACCCAAGCACACAGGGAGTATACAAGGGAGAGCAAATCAAGAACGAAAATTACAAAAGTCAAGTAAATCCAAAAGAGAAAAAGAAAAAGAATGGTTTCTCCAAACCGAGAACCATTCAAGTAAGGTTCGGAAGAAGAGAAGCTTGATGTCGTGGATAGTACGCTCAGAGTCTTCAAAGCATCTATTATTCCTCTCCTTCCAGATGCACCACATCAAGCAAGGAGGAACAATCTTCCAAATAACTCCATTGCGAAGACGACCAAAGTGACCTTGCCAGCAAGCAAGGAGGCCCACCACTGACGAAGGCATGACCCAACTAACCCCAAATAAACCAAACACCATATCCCAAACCTCCGCAGCAACCGGGCAATGGAGGAAAAGATGGCTAACACTCTCGCTGCTACACTTGCACATATAACACCAATCCAAAATGCAAACCTTTCTTTTCCTAAGATTGTCAATGGTCAAACATTTCCCTAAGGCTGCGGTCCAGACAAAAAAAGCCACTCTAGAGGGAATCTTCTGTTTCCAAATGCTTTTCCAAGGGAAAGAATGCTCCTTATGGCCAATAAGAAGATGGTAGTAAGCACTAACCGTGAACCCCTTTCTCCTACAAGGCAACCAATGCCTCTTATCCTCCTCAGTTCCCCTAACCGGGGTGCCATATATGGACAGGATAAAGCTCCTGAGCGCTTCCATTTCCCGATTGTGCACCTCCCTACAAAACTGAATCTCCCAATGGAGAACTCCATTGGTAAACCTCATAAGATCCGCCACACTTGCCTCTTTGTTGCAACTCAACCTATATAATTCAGGATATCGGGCAGCGAGAGAAGAATCCCCACACCAGCAATCATGCCAAAACAACACTTTAGAACCATCTCCAATGTCATACCTAATGAACCGAGATAAGGAGTGCCACCCCTTCCTAATATGTTTCCATAAGCTGACACCATGCGGGCTAGAGGACAAGCTAGAACACCAGCCCCCCCACTCACTACCATACTTGGCCTCTATCACTTGCCGCCAAAGAGCTTCCCTATCTTGCCCAAATCTCCAAAGCCATTTCCCTAAAAGAGCAAAATTGAAAGTTCTCAAGTTCCTGATCCCTAAACCACCTGAGTAGAGCGGAGAGCACACCAGCGACCAATTTACCAGGTGAAATTTGGGCTCATCTCCAAGGCCACCCCATAGAAAGTCCCGTTGAAGCCTAGCAATACGATTGGCCACAGAGGCAGGAATTGGGAATAGAGAGAGAAAATAAGTGGGAAGGTTAGAGAGAGTACTTTTAATCAAAGTCACTCTTCCTCCCTTGGATAAGTATAATTTTTTCCATCCTGCTAATTTTCTTTCCATCTTTTCCAGAATTGGATTCCATATGGACTTATCTTTAAATTTTGCCCCCAAGGGAAGCCCCAGATATTTCATTGGAAGAGACCCTAGTTTGCAGCCTAAAACAGCCACCAAAATCTCCATGTTGTGAACAGCCCCCACAGCCACAAGTTCAGACTTACCCAAGTTGATTTTCAAGCCGGACACTGCCTCAAACCAAATGAGAATCATACGGAGAGTCAGCATGTGAAACTAAAGGTCGCTGGTGCGATATGGATCCACTGCTAGCAGCGTATCCGGCAGTGGTTTTGAAGGATGGCGACTGTAGTTATTTTCTGCTTGGCTGGAAAATCTGGTTTACTATAGTGGCTGGTTTTCCGATGGTTAGAAAATAACAACTGCACTGGATTTTTTTTTTTTTTTTTTGGTGTGATTTTTCTAGTTCTGGGTTGACTACGGTGATGCTTCAAACAGATCGATGTTTACTCTGATACCAAAACTAACGCAGGACAACCAAAACAAAACTAAACAACAAGAAAAATAAATGGATATGACCTAGGAGTCAGAACCTAGGCCTGGCTTGGAATCAGCACCAAGCGAGGAAACCACTAAGAGCCAGCACCTAGGGTAGACCTGGAGTCAGCACCAAACCAAAAGAAATACCAAACGGCCATTTTTTTCATTCATCAAAATATCAACTATCCCTCAAGGAGTACAATAGGTTGCTTATAAAGAATTGCTAAACCTTAGTTCTAATTGGCTAGGAAACCCTAATTGCCTTATTACAAAAATAACCTTCCTTCCAAATTAAAATACTAATAGCCCAATAAACTACTAGGACCTAAAACATAAAAATACAATTGACTTGCAAACATAAATAATACTAAATAATAATCTTTTTGCGTCATCACTTAATTAGCTTATTCTTAAATCATTTTCAATTAGGTAATAGGGTTATTTCTGAAAGTACAAAAAGTGGACACTAAAGAAAGATGAAGGTGTGCTAGTATATAGAATGCTGTTGCAAATTTTGTTGTAAATGTAAGAGTTAGAAGACAGTTTTGTCTAGTATGTTAATGTGATAGCACCTTAGATGTAGTGAGGATTTGAGTTAATTCATGTTTATGAGAGTATATAAGCATAATTGTAATCTCTATCATTAATAGTAGAATATGGTTGGCATTGTATGTGGATTTAGACATAAAGTTTCCCAAACTACATTAAATTTAGTGTCTTGCGATGTTTACATTTTATTGTTTTGCGTATTCTCATAACATGAATGAAACAGAAAATAACAGTTCTAGCATGCTTGGAGAATAGAAAATGATTCATTAGAAAGAGCTAACATATACATTTATATGTATGCACCTAAGTGATACCACTATCACTTCAATCAGTGAAAATTTATATACAAATTTGGATCTGGCAAAGGATGTATGAGTACGTCAAGAGTATTAACGCATGAATGCATGTGCATACCTATCTTGCATCTAATAAGATATTATAGTTTTGCAGTACCTTATTAAGAGTAAAAAAAAAAAAAAAAAAAAGAGAATACCTGAAGAAACCTATTCAAAGCAATCAATATGCATTGCATTGAAAGTTCATCGGGGTTAATGAAGTTTAGCGCCTTTGACATGGCTACAAATACCTCATCAGTTACACGATCTGGTACTCCCTGAAATTAGGAAAAAACCATTACATATTGCAAAGTATATACCAACATCATAGGCTTCTTTTTTAAGAAGTTCTAGCCCCATGGAGAGAAAAGAAAGATTCAAAACAATGATTCTAATTTTTCTTATTCCCCATTTTAAAGAAATATTTATATGATTTTCTTTGGGTTTGAAATTTCTAGAAGCTTAGGGCACTCCCATTATTTTGTCCACTACAGTGACATAACATTACCCACAAATGCCTCTTCTGACACCAACCAGTATCTCCTATCCTAAGATTTCACTTCAGTATAAACAAATGGAACATCAAGAAAAAATTTGCAGACAGACATATAACATACATGTGAATATAGATATGGGGTATTGAACACAGCAGCTCCAAAAATGTCTAGCATAACATTTACCGGCATCAAAATGGTTCATATACATGATACTTTACAAAGTAATGGAAGTTTTTAACTTTGAAACCTATATATGTGTGAGTGTGTGTGTGTGTGTGTGTGTTAAAAATAATAAATAAATAAAAGACAACAGGTAGTAAAAGTCCCGCCTATAATAGCCTCAGCATTGATTTGCAGACCCAAAAACAACACTGCCTACAATTATTCTTCTCAGTAGTATATATTTAATTGTTCATTTCGGAACAGTTTATTTATCTTTTTGCTAAAAATTGTCTGCTTAAAGGGTGCTAAAGTGTACTTGTACTTTTTAAAAGTGAGATTTTAAAAAGCTGTATATAAAAGCTAAAAAGCAAAAGGCTAGCTTATAAGCTAGTGCCAAACACATATTCATAATTGCATTGAGATTAATCCACTTGTCTCGGTTCAAACCTTTGCAATTAAAGGACCAAAGACTAGGTTTGGTCTAAGGAAGCTGATAAGAGATAAACGAAACAACATCAGAATTGACACGTGAAATTGGGTTGAGGAATGAGGAGATGAAAGGAAGTCCAGCATAGTTACAGAAGAGAGTCCAGAAAAATGTGGACTAGAGTCATTAACCCCAAAACAGTGTAAGATTTGTATACCTGCTTTCTCATCCACTCTTTAACAGTTAAACCATCTTGAGCTTCAACATAAGCCTGTCCACCAAGCATTGCCGGCAAGAGTCCAATCGCAAACTTGACTTTATCTGGCCAAGTCAGCATCTCATTGTTCTTCAAGATAGCCCATATTCCTGGCCATTACGTTCAGACTAAATATTCAACAAACTTATGGTTGATATGATTATTACAGAAAATACTTTTAGCAACTAATCAAGAGAATAAATACTTTCTTAATATTTGGGGTCGTCTCACAACAATGTGGGTCCCATGCAACAAAATCAAGAAATGATATTCACCATCCAATGAGCGACCATTATTGCATATATTCGCCACCAAAATATGTAATAATTATTGCACAATATTTTAAGTCCTCTTATGTGAAAAAAGCGTGGAGTCCAACGGTGGCATCGGAGCATCATTTCAATTTATAAACTCCAAATATTAATTAGACTTCATAATTTTTTAATCCTCATATACAAAGTATAATGCATTGCATGAATATCCTTATAGTTTTTCATAAGTTCTGAACTTCATTACACTCAAGTTGTAAGTTAACGATATATCAGGGATTAATATAATAACAGCTGAAAGATCATCACACGAGAAAAGGTTGGAAAAGCAGGTTCTCAATTGGGTCATATTTTTTACACAGAAATTCTAACTACCCAGTTTTATGCATCAGGTAAGGCGCCTCAATGCAAGCAATATGTGCTATGTTTCCAATTATGAGTTTACCAAACTAACTGACATTTGCATAAAAAGTGCAGCGAGAGTGAGGGCAGATTTAGTTACATAAATGGGAATACAAGCTTTTTGATTAATTCAAAAGCATGGGGTAATCATCATATAATGAAAACAACAATTTTTCCATGGGGACAAATTTTGATAGTTGTTTTAACAAATACATGCACCTTAACCCTTATAAGTGGAAATAAAATGCTTACCATTTAATGGTGCAGGAAGAACTTCAGGAAAATCAAATCGGCTGAACTCTCCCGGCTTATTTGGCATTGCAAAAATCATAGAATGTTCCTTCCATTGCAACCGATCATCAATACCAAGTTCTCCAAACAGATTCTGTACATTTGGGTAAGCCCCAACTAGCCCGCAAGGAAAAATAAAAATAAAAATAAAAACCTAATTTTGTAATGATATATAAGGTTAATTTAGAACATTTAAGTGGAAGATGGACAAAATGAGTTAAATAATCGAAAAATTATCATAAAGGCAAACATCTAAAAAAATCTTAATGATGATACTGAAGTAATAACTTATTACTACTTCACATCATTAATTATGATTGTTGTTATAAATGATATTTTTACTACCTATAAAAAAATTGATATTGAAGTAAGAACCAACAACAAAAACAAGCCTTAATCCCAAACTTTTGGGGTTAGCTATGGATCCTCAACAAATTAGTTATGGTTGGCCCCATGTATTCTTTTCCTCAATTTTATTTTATCCAAAGTAAGAACCATAAAGTAAAAATGCAGAAACACTCATGAAAGCACTCAAACTTGGTGGTTTCCTCCTAGTTAAAAAGTATTGAAACAAAAATAGATTTAGAGTCACAAATTGCAACTAAAAAGTATTAGAACTTACAGAATATATGTAATCCAGTCTCATACCAGTCTCCATCGTCATCTTTCCATGCAGCCACCTATAGGAAAAAGGTCAAACTTTAATACACTAAAGCATATCCCTAAACTAGAGATGGAACAGTCAAGTTGGAAGCTATAAATTATTTTATAGTAACCCTGCAAATTAGTTCTGATTGCTTATACCTAAGAATTAATAACAACAATCTACTTCAGTAAGAGTTTTATTAGCAAATTTAGACATAACAAATAACTTGTTAAAGCCCAATGACATTTTAAACTTGAGAGAGAGAGAGAGAGAGAGAGAGAGAGAGAGGAGTAGGGAGAGGACGAAGAGGAGAGAAGAAGTCAAAATAGTTGGTTAATATCATTATATAACCTTTACTTAATTGATAGTCTATGTTACATGCCAACCAAAGATAATGAAGCCAAGATTTGGTGTAAGCCTTTATACAGAATATATGGCAAGCAATGCATAATTTTCAGATTTCATAAATGAGACACAGAATTGCCAGATGTCAAAAGCAATGCTAATTTTTTCATATTTCATAAATGAACTTAAGCATTAGATTTTCCATTGCAAAGATGCTCTTATACATGGGCAATAGTCAGGATCAGCCGGCTCTCTTGCATGTTGATCACTTTTTGGCCTCAACGCAGTGGGAAGTGCTTTAACCTCACGTAATCCAAAGGGTACTACCGCAAAGTGGTTTCAGACGACCATCATATTCTATGGGAGATTACCAAACGAAAATCCCCATTCCAATTTGAAAATATTTGGCAACAGGGTCCAGCCTTCATTGATAGGGTGAGGGATTGGTGGAGCAGTTATAGGATGATGGAGCCAACCAGCTTCATAATGGCCAAGGATCACATCAGTTGAAGGAAGAATGGAAGAAATGGATCGAGGAGAGTTTTGGTAACATAAGGATAGAAAAAAGTAGAGCCTCGATTGACTTATTGAAACTAGATATGAAGGAGGAGGAAAGTAGCTTAAGTATGAAGGATAGGAGGAGAGACAAGTTAGAGAGCCAGATAGAGAAAAATAAATAAATAATAAAAATTGCACTTTTGGAGAAACTAACTAGAGACAAAAATCTAGGGCAATATGGCTTAAAAGAGGGGGGCAAGAATACAAAGTTTTCACTGGGCACTAGGCATTCAAACTTTAATGGGAATGTTAAACTGGATGGAAGATGCTAAGGGAGGATAATGAGATTAAAGATGGCATCATCATAGTCTACCATTTTAGTATGAGAAATCTACCGATTGGAGATTGTGTGGATGGTGTTGAGTTAGCTACATTTGAGGGGAAGATAGAGAGTGGCACAAGACTCAAGTCGTAGTTTGACTAAGCAGAAGTTCTTTTTGCTATAAAGAATATGAACGGGGCTAAGGCGTGGGTACCAGATGGCATCACCATAGCTTTCTATCAAAGATGTTGGAACATGGTTAAAGAGGATGTGCTCAAATATGCTCAATTGAGTTAGCAATCTTCATTTGTTAGAAAAATGTTGGACATGGATAGAATCATGCATTTCTTCAGTCAAACCCTTCATTCTCATAAATGGGAGCCTCGGAAGTCTTCAGCAGGGGCAGTTTACGGCAAGGAGATTCACGATGACCACGTTTGTTCAATTTTGTTGTGGAGGTGCTTAACAGAATGATAAAAAAAATAGTTACAAGAGGGCATTTGTTGGGGTTTACCAAAGATAGGAGCAATGGAGATACTTTAACGATATATTATTTATTATTTATAAATGATAGGATTATATTCTGTGGTGAAGATATGGAGAAATTAGAATGTGAGGGCATCCTGTTACTTTTTTTTAAGCAATGACAGGTTAAGGATGAAATTGACTAAGAGTGAGTTAGTATTGACAGAGATGATATCTACAATGGAAGGTTAACATTGGCTATGGGATTCAAACTCATTACCTAAGACTTATTTGGGCTTTTAGGATCTCACGTTAAGGCCACAGTTTGTGTGGAATGGCATTAGTGAGAAAATGGAGAGGTGTTTAGCAGGGTGGAAAAGATTATACCTCCCAAAAGGGGGCAAATTACTCTAGCAAAAAGTGCTTCGTCCAAGTTGCCTATTTATTTTTATGTCTCTTTTCACTATGCCAATAAATGTTGCTAGTAGACCGGTTGAAATTACAGTGGAGTTTCTCTAGGGGGGGAGGGGGAGGAGGAAAAAAAAAAAAAAACATCCTGTAGAATTGGAAAATTTCTACTACCCCATTATGTGCAGGGGGGTTGGGTATCAAGTTGTCTACTTTCAATCAAGCATCGTTAGGAAAGTGGTTATAGAGATTCACTCAAGAGAAGAAGCATTTTTGGGGGAAATTGATGGAAGCGAAATATGGGAAATGTGTAAAGAGATGTTCATCATAGCCTATTCAACACTCATACGGGTTTGAATTTTTGGAAGGCAGTTAAAGCTGGATGAGACTCATTCATTAGATTAGTTGGATATGTTGTTGGCAATAGTAAAAGGATAAGGTTCTAGTGTGATTCTTGGTGTGCAGATAGGGACCTAGCAACTTTATTTCCATAGCTATTTCAGTTAGCTATTAATAAAAGATGATATGGTCTCGGATTACATGGAGACACATGATGAGGAAGTCACTGAATCCTCTTTTTTTGAGGTTAGCCCAAGATTGGGAGCTGGAAGCATGAAACCAACGATGGCAGAAATATTGCTTCAGCATCGGCATTGAAATTCCAAGACTTTCAAGAAAAGAGTTTGGAACATTACACCTGGTGCTTAACATGGAATGATAAAGAGATTTCAATCTCAGTTTGTAGGATCTTTATTTGGCTATTCTTGGATGCAAGTAGACCAACTGTTTATGATTCTTTGATACATTGCATTTGTAATTTTTAGCATGGAAACTTTGGGTATGCATCATTTACCAATGGTTCCATCAATATTTCTCTCATAATTTAATGAAATTTTTATTACCTATCAAAAAATATTCTAGTTTTTGAAAGTGACAATCAAGGCAAAAATGAAGAACAAGCACCAGTTTGGTGTCAGCCGATTGAAAAAGTGGGACAAAAACGGAGCAGCATAAAAACCTTTCCTCCTAGTACATCTCTTGACTCCAATAGTATAGGTTTGTGACCAGCATCTGCCAAATACTTTGCAGTAGACAAACCAGCCAAACCTGCAATAATTTGTAAAATTACAGTCTACAGTGCACCAATTAAGGGAAATTAAAAAAAGAATTCTAATCATCCATTAAGCTAGCATTATTTGATCTCCCAAGAGTAATGTAACTATATTTATGAAAGCTTACCAATCACAGAAAAATGTCAAAAAAGGAGGAAAACATTCAGAAAAAGAGAAAAACTTTTATAACTTTAGACAAAACTCAACCCTAATCAAACAAGGTTGAAATAATAGATCCCAACCAACCAGAAATTAAGCATGCAAACACTCACACTTATGTCAACCCAAAAGGTATTTCCAAAACTGACAGCTTTTACTACAAAATAATTTCAGATATCAAGCTCGAAACAATCAGAATCCATTTCTACAAATATTTTGTGAGGTGTTCTAGAGGCTACTCTTAAAAAAATAATAATAAATAATAATAAAAAACACAAATGACATCACAGGCATAAAATTAATCACTTGATAACACGAAAATTTTTATATCCATGTACTTCAGATTTACATCAAGATAGCAAGTAACAACATAAGCCCAACAACCCCCTTTAGCACATACATGTTCATGTGCCTGAGTAAGAGAAGGAGAGAGCATCAATTCAGGATGACAACAAACAACCAAAATCTGAAAGATGAAACTAAAAACAAAATCCATTCACTACCAAAAAGACAAGAACGTGTTATGATGATTGAACACCAATAATATAAGATATTGGAAAACCTAGATCAATAAAAGCAAAAATTAGGTAAATTCAACTAGAATAAGCACAAAGAGAGTTATTCCAATTTAACAGATACAAGTTTGATATTCTAAACTAAAGAGTCAAAAAGAATATATCCAGATATATATATTCCTCACCTGCACCAGCAATTACAACTGTTAGGGGTTTAGATGGACGAGCAGATGCACGCAAGGAAGAAGACAAATAAGCAGCCTCTAAGAAATTAACAGTATTCTCAAGCTCTGGTCTTGGAAAGTCCATACATACTACCTGCATCATTAACAAATAACTAATTTTCTCTAGCAACTTAGTGAGAAGTATTTTGAAACCAAACCTCCAAATCACAAAACGAACCTGCAAAGGAGAGACACCCTTCCTCGGCCTCAATCTAATAGCCTTTGTATGTGGAATTCTCAAACTATGACCCATGGATTCACAACCTCCAAATGCTAATGCATTGGTTTTCACTGAATTATTAAGAAACCCACATCTCAGAGTTTGATTTCCTGTCAAAGTACTTTGGCAGCTCAAGTTTGCAGCCGAAACAAACCCACCAATGGTCATTTCACCAAACCCAATTTCCAAATTAGAGTTTTTTTTTTTTTTTAATAATGTATTTAACACAAAATTCAACAAACAAATAGTTTCCAACTTCAACTGTGAAGACCCTGCAAAATAACCATACCAAGGAATTGAATTTCACGCAAATAAAATATTCAAATAATCTAGTAAAAGCGATGAAGGCAACCGATAATCATTTTCAATGTTTAGTATATATCAAGTACTGTTTGGACAGAATTTTCAAAGACGCTTAAAGCTAATTAAGCATCATTTCTCAGCAAACCAAATACCCAAAAAGAGAAAACAAACAAACAAACAAGTATTGCATACGAAGAAAACCCAAAAAAAAAAAAATTCAAGTACTAGATAAATAAAAAACCACAATCAAAATTCCAGAAGTTATGCTCAGGCTCTTTCAGTTTTGATAAAGTACTTTACTTATTTTTTCTTGATTTGACAAGTTCAAACAATTAAAGATAATGGAAATGAAGATTAAATAAAGTGAGCTTCAGTTACCTTGAACAAAAGGGATAGTACTAGTGTCTACTTTCTAGTGGTCCAATTCAATTCCAGAGGAGAGAGAGAGAGAGAGAGAGAGAGTAGTTAGTTTAGTTTGTGGTTATAAATAGTGATAACTGATGAATGAGAGTGCGTTAGGACATAACAAGGTGAGTGGAATTTGCACTTTTTTTGTATCGGTTTGGCTGTTTTCACTTTCAATTGGGTTTGGTCACCATTAAGAATATTCTTCAATGGACAAATTATAGATGCATCAGTCCATGTGTCAAACACTCAGCGCCCGCTCTTGCTCCTCGTCCGACTGTAATAATCTTTCTAAGAAAATGGACTAATCAATTACCATAACTTTTTATTATAAAAATTAGTAAGTACATCTATTTTGAAAATCTAATGGTTATATTTTATGTTTTTTATATTCCTAACACGTATGTTAAATTTTGTATCAATCAAATGTTATTTACTATTCAATTCATAAACTTAATTTTTATACATCATTTTAGGATAAAAATTTGAAATTTAAATATTTAATTGATAACATAATTATTTATTATTAATATTTTGAAAATTTTGCAAGCATAAAGGATAAATAAATAAATAAATAAATCCAATGTTTGATTTTTCAAAATTCATATGGAATTATAGCCAAACCTTGTCCAAAGAAAATTATGTCTTAAAATTTTTATTTTTATTTTTGCCAATTAAAGTGTTAAATCTATGAAATTGCTTTCATTTACAACCTCTACCTAGTTGGTATTCCTTTTATATATATACACACTAAAATTTAAACTTATGATACGTTTGATAAACTGTAATAGGCGCACAGTAATGTAATAGTTATTCGGTTATTCCTATGATTTAACTATTTAATAGTTTAGTTATATTTTTATTACATTAAATAGTCATTCCTTAGAGCATTCACAGCAGTGTAGCTATAATGCTATATTGTTAAAATTTAGCTCCACAAACACAAAAATAAAAAATTAAAAAAAAAACCCTACAACAGTAGAGCCATAGTTAAAAATTTTAGATGAATTGCTACAGTGCACATCTATCTATAGATGTGCACTGTAGCTTGGAGCAAAAAAAAAAAAAATTTATTTTACATTCACACTACTTTATCTATTTTTTATTCTTTCTTGCTTTTCTCCTTTCTCCGTGTCTCTCTCCCTCTCTATCTCTTTTTCCTTCCTGCTAGAACATTCTTAAACCCTCTCTCTCTGGCCTCCATGGATGAAACCTTCAAGTAGTGCCTCCTTCTCTCATGGCCACAGTCGCCACCACCAACGGCGGTGGTGATTTCTTGTCTTTCTATCTCTCAAACCCAGACCCAAATGTCTCGATTGCCTCTCTAAGCCGCCGGTCCTGAAAAGCTGAAGCCAAGGACACCAACAGCTGTGGTTTCCTCCTATTCTACTACAACAAGAAAAGGATTATCAAAAAAAAAAAAAAAAGAGTACAATGAGAAAGGAATTTACCCCTTTTATTAATCTATTCTCTGAATCTGCAACAGTGGGATTTTGGGTCTGTTGGTTCTTCTAAGTTTCACTTTTGCTGTGTTTTCCTATTTGGCTGTGTTGATTTTTCTGCTTTCTTTTTTTTTTCTTCTTCACTGGTTTTGATGGGCATGGCGGGGTTGTGGTTGTGCAGTGATTTTTATGGGATTGGTGGTTGTTGCGGTGGTGTGTTGGTAGTTGAATAAAATATTATTTTATTGTAAATGTTTTTGTGGATAATGTGATATATTATTTTATTGTAGGAGATATATTATTTTATTGTGATGTTTATATTATTTTATTGTGTTAAAAGCTAAAATAGATCTACTGTTGCAACATGTGTGTAGGTAAAATAAATAAAGTGACTTTTTGTGTAGTTAAATAGCTAAAATTTTAGATTCATTGCTGTGAATGCTCTTATGAATAGTTATTCTTTAAAATGAGGAATAACTATTCATCTCTACAAGGATTGTAATAGCTATTCCTTAGTAAGTGTATTAATTTCTAAAATTAACATATTTCCAAATAAACAAACTTTCCATATGCATATAACAATTATGAAAAAAAAATCATAAAAAAATAACTAATCTATCTTTCAAATTAAATATATATATATATATATATATATTATTTTTTAGGAAATATAATTATATGAGTAAAATATTTCCTAAAATATATCTTATGTTTGATTTAAAATGCTTTCATTCTATTGTCTTTAATGTTCTATTATTATTGTGGGGGCAAAAGCTCAAATTTGTACGTTGGGCCTTAAGCCCTATTTGATAATGTGGATACGTCCGAGGAGGAGTAAATGACCGAAGAAACCCCAGAATAGCTAATCGTGTAAGAAAAGGGTGGAGGGCTGAAGTCCGAGGAGGTTACCCTCCTCGGACCGGACGAATATCAGTCAAGCAAGCACCCGGGTGACTTAGGTGACCTTCCATGAGCATCCAATAATGAGGATAGACTTCAGGCACGTACGGAGAGGATAAGAATACAGAAATATCTAAGGGAAAAGCTGCTACCACCGCATTAAATGCACTGCAGCAACTTTTCTGGTTGCATTTATATGGAGAAGACCTTTGAACAGTGTAGTCTCAACCACCACCGTTCACAGAGAGCCAGGGAAGATGCTTGATAAAACACATACTCGAGTATAGATTTAGATGATGAACACGTGTACGATAGAGATGACCTAAAAAAGTTTATATAATGTGAAAAACCCTCCATAAAAAGGGGATCGGAAAAATACAGGAGGGAGGATACAAAAAGAACTACCATAGCACTAAAATGTTGAACTATCTTTCAAATAGTGATTTGATTACCAAACCATCTCCTCGGACCTACATTTCATCCCCAGTTACGTGTGGTTTCATACTCGGTTACACTTGAAATCTTAGCTAACCGTTGTTCAATTCGCTAAAAGCCCAGTTCTTTCACCCACTCTATACAAATTTATTGTATTGGGCTCATACCCCAACTGTTCAGGGCTTGGGCTACAATTTGTGACCTTACAATTATGTTGTCACCAAACAAATGAATAGTAATAAGTATTACATTATAATATCTTTTATTCCTTATAATACCTATTCCTATTTGTATGTAATTACCGTTATAGTCAACTAAATGTGTCCTTATAGTGTCCACTACATGATGCAATATCATTATGTTAAGACATCAATTGTTTTTTTTTTTTTTTTTTCCAAAACCAATCAGTGTTCAATTTCACTATTCAAAGCAATAACGAAGTAGAAAAATAGAGAACCGTTAATTAAACTTGGGTCTCAACTCTCAAGTATGACTGATTTATAATTTTATAAATCAATATAGTAGTCATTGAAGAGATTGGGGAGAGAAAGAAAACTTTGTTTAGTAGAAAAAACTTTGGTTAGAGTGAAAAAATATAAATGAATCATCTATCCAAAAATTAGAAGGTAGTTCTCTAAGTAAAAAACAGAGTTTTGTTAATAGTTGCATAATTTTCTCTACTTCGTTACTCTCCAGAATAACAAAAAAATAAAACTAAGATAGATTAAGGTTTCAAATTGAAACAATTTGAGACTTTTTTTTTTTTTAGTTCAACTGGTAAAGTCTTTGATGGTTGAATAAGAAATCTATGGTTCAATCTCCGTCTACATCAAAAACTGATTGGTGTCTTAGTCTGATAATAAAGAGTTATTATCAAAACGCCATAAGTTGAAACTCTCTTTTATTAAAAATAAAAAATAAAAAATAAAAAAACAATTTGAGACTTTAATGGACAATATTTAAATTTAGGCAAAAAATCAAAACTGACCCTCTAACTTTCAACTTTTGTCATTTCAGTCCTCTAACTTTTAGTTTTGTCATTTCAGTCCTCTAAATTTCAATTATTGTCAATTCAATATTCTGTAGACATCAGTTAGTAGTCTTCGTTAAGTGAGCCAAAACAACGCCGTTTTGGCTCTCTCTTTTTTTAAATAAATAAATTTTGTAATTAAAAAAAATTGTTATTAAAAAAAAAAAAAAAAAACAATTAAGGGGAACGACGTTGTTCACCTTAGCAGCTTAGCGGCGAAAATGGGTAACTAAGCATAATTTTCCAACTATATAATTAGTAGTTCCGGTTTTCAAACTATATTATTTACTAGCATCTTAAGTCTATGAAACTCGATTTTCGTCTATAAATCGAGTCTTAGAGACTCGATTTCCATGGTCTGATGTGGCATTTTTTCCACGTGGCAATCACTTGGAAATCGAGCCTCTAAGGCTCAATTTATAAACCAAAAAATTTAAAAAAAATTTGAAGTCTCATATACCAGCCGAAATACCCAAAAACAAATTTCAGAAATCCCAGAAACAACTCAGATCAGAGGGAGAGAGAGAGCTCACCTCACCAGCGCGTGGCCTGGGCTTGCACAGCGTTGCCTAGGTCGCGCGCAGCCTGGGTTCTCCTCTAAGTTCTTCTCTGATGAGTTCTTGGTGTGGCCTGGGTTCTTCTTTGATGAGTTCTTCTCTGATGGGTCGCACACAGCCTGGGTTTTTTTTTTTTTTTTCCTTTGTGTTCTTCTCTGATGTGAGTTTTTATAACAGTTATAAATCGAGTCTTAGAGACTCAATTTTCATGCGGTTGCCACGTGGAAAAAATGCCACATCAGACATGATTAGGCCATGGAAATAGGGTCTTTGAGACTCGATTTATAGACTAAAATCGAGTCTTATAGACTCGAGATGCTAGTAAATAATATAGTTTGGGAACCGGCACTACTAACTATATAGTTGGAAAATTATGCTTAGTTACCCATTTTCGCCCAACTTAGCTGAAACCAAAACAGAAAATAGAATATTTCTCAGTAGCCCTAAACTGAGAAATTTGGCGGAAGAAGGGAGAGGAGAAGTCTGAGTCTGTAGCAGTGATGAAGTGAGACCAAGATTGAGAGAGAAACCGAGATTGCAAGCACATGAATGGGTCTGGGTCCGTGAATCGAGATTGCAAGCAGTGAGTCCGTGTTTGAGAGAAGTGAGATTGAGATTGAGTGAGAGAAATTGAGATTGAGAGAGAGAAATCGAGACTAAGAGAGGGAGAAATTGAGGTTGAGATATTTCGCAAGCGGGCTAGTGTCCACTCTTTCTGCTCCAACTCCAGCCAAGTATAGTTTTGGGTAAGTGATGATATAACTTTTGAACTTTAGTGTTTTGTGAATGTAACCCAGAATTTTGATGATATAACTTTTGATTTATGTAACCCAAATTTTTATTTGTGTTTTTTTGGGTATATAACTTTTGATATAAATCTATGTCAATGCTTGCTTCTAGTTTATGAATACATCTATTTTTGATATAAATCTGTGTCAATGCTTGCTTCTAGTTTATGAATACATCTATGTATGAATAAAACTGTTTCAAAAAAGTACATTGACTTCTTCATAACGTTTCTTTTCCCTTGCTAACAACTTATCCAAAATAGTGGCATGAGTATAGTAACAACCTTTTCACAAAGTGCTCACGTAATAACCTTTTCTCCAACTTATTCAAAACAAATGGCATGAATATAGTTCTCTATTCATATTGGCACTTCGCTTAAGTTTCCAATACGTCTCCTTAAACCCTCTTGAAGAATGAAAGAATGTTGCCTTGCTTAGGATCTTTCAAGCTCCCTACTTTCTTATTTCCTGCTTTACCTGTTGAATTGGATGGAACCGTGTTTCCTGTTGCTAGTGACTTCTTGGTTGCAGGAGGCCTAGATTTCTAAACCTAACATTTAGAGCCTAATCAATCAGAGCTATATTTCAACTAAAAAGATAGTATTTACAGGGAGAATGTAGCATACACAAGAAAATAAAATAAAAAATCAGTCATAGACAATCAACATAAAGCATTACACACTAAGCACACTAATGCCTCAACAAGTTCTTACAAATTGACCATAGGTTTGGAAGAAATAACTACATATACTCACAAGTATCTGACTTATACTCCTTGCACCTTTACCACAATTTTTATGCAACAGCAACAAGTTTGATTTTCCTATATTATTTGTAAGACCCATACTGCCTAAATTGCAATAATGACTACATCTAATAAACAATGTGACAAACAACATCTTGGTACAATGTCTAGCAGTCAATCATGCAATGGCTATAGTAGTGAGGTATGAGAGTGTAGATGCAAACTTCCAACAGTTGTGATCACATCAAAGACTACTAAGAATCTAAGAAATGTTTTTTGGAGATGTCCTAATTATAAGGCAAGTAGTTTGTATCCAACTTGTAATGGTTTTTTATGTGTTTTGAGTGATATGTTAACCATAACTGTAATTTGTAGAGGGAGCACAAATGTGATTACTTTGAATGGCTTGAGATTGAATTATCTGACAAAAGGCCGGATTATGAATGGATTGGTAAGAAAAATTCTGAATATGAAACTAGAAAATCAACATTTGGAAGAAATGAACGAAAGGAAATATTCCATTATTGCAAACATGGAGAAGACAATCAAAAGACTGGGAGAAGAAAACAATGCAGGAAAAAGATATATGTCAAAGATGCAACAACGGAAGAAAACTACCATATAGTGCTATGCATGCGCTGTGTGCTTATTTTTTATTTCAATCTTCATACTTAGTGCAGACATACAAATTAGGTTTGACAAAAGAATGTACTTGCCATAACAAGATAATCTTGTTATCAAGAACTGTGTATGGACATGTGATGGTGTAATGTGAGTTCTTCCTATATAATGCAATGTTAATTCTTTTAAATGAAATATTTTGTATAGCAAGGACCACATGAATTGTACAATTATTACTTTGTTTAATTAATAAAGATGATATATATTGCTAGTCCATTTCAACGTGTACAATTATTGCAATGTGCAATTATTGCAATGATGACTTAAATTTCTTTTTTTCTTTTTTTTTTTATAGGAGTGATGACTTAATTGAGGGTCTTATTGACTGAAGGGATTTTAGAGTGGTTGATAAATAAAGATGATATATATATAGCTAGTCCATTCTATTTGTTTCTCTATCTTATCCACATTTAAAATGTAAATTTACATCTGCATGTTCTTATTTGGTTATTAGTAGTTTGTACACTTTCATATTTTTAGTTACAACTTGGAATTAATTTGAGCCACAAAAACCAATTGTGGTTTTTTGAATCATTGAAAATTATCATTGGTCATTTATTCCTGTTGTTCCATAGTTCCTATATCTACCAAAAAGTTTGAATTAAGCATGTAAAGCTAAATATGGAGGCCATATATATCTTTAAAAACCAAAAAGTTCAAGAAACCACTATATCATACACATAACCTGCCTTGTCACTCATATACATAAAATTTCATAAACATATTCAGGCATGAAATTTCAACTTCTATACATAACCTTCCTTGCCAACCACTATATCATAAATATAAAATATTCAAGAAACCCTAAAAGCAAACCAAAGGCAGGAAATTTCAACTCTTATACATAACTTGCCTTGCCAACCACTGTATCATAAACATAAAATATTCAAGAAACCTTAAAAACAAACCAAAGACATGAAATTTCATATCTTGTATATAAGCTGCCTTGCCAACCACTATATCATAAACATAAAATATTCAGGAAACCTTAAAAGCAAACCAAAGGCATGAAATTTCATATCTTGTATATAACCTACCTTGCCAACTACTGTATTATAAACATAAAATATTCAGGAAATCTTAAAAACAAACCAAAGGCATGGAATTTCAACTCCAATACATATCCTACCTTGCCTTTTGACTTTAACATCACAAAATAAATTCAAAAAGAGTACTTGTAATAACCCAATGAAAAGCGCTAACTACATCTGCGCTATACCTCAAAAGGACTAGTCACAATTAAGGCTCCTTATAGTTGTTAATAAAGCTCAGATCTACCTAGTAAATACCCGATGTGGGACTCATCACACACCCACACACATCACACAATCAATCAAATTGAGGCATCACAATCACCCCCACTTAAATCCCTAACGTCCTTGTTATGGCCCACTTTGTGGGGTAGTGTCTCTGAGCCCACATAGAATTACTGGGCCGACTCTAATACCATATATAACGACCCAAGGAAAAGCGCTAGCCACATCTACGCTATACCTCAAAAAGACTAGTCACAATTGAGACTCCTTGTAATTGTTAATAAAGCCCAGATCTACCCAGTAAATACCCGATGTGGGACTCATCACACACCCACACACATCACACAATCAATCAAATTGGGGTATCATAATCTCCCCTACTTAAATCGCTAACGTCCTCGTTAGGGCCCACTTTATGGGGTATTGTTTCTGATCCCACACAGGGTTATCGGGTCTACTCTGATACCATATGTAACGACCCAAGGAAAAGTGCTAGCCACATCTACGCTATACCTCAAAATGACTAGTCACAATTGAAGCTCCTTGTAGTTGTTAATAAAGCCCAAATCTACCCAATAAATACCCGATGTGGAACTCATCACACACCCACACACATCACAAAATCAATCAAATTGGGGTATCACAATCTCCCTCACTTAAATCCCTAATATCCTCGTTAGGGCCCACTTTATGGGGTAGTGTCTCTGATCCCACATAGGGTTACCAGGCTTGCTTTGATATCATATGTAACGACCCAAGGAAAAGCGCTAGCCACATCTGCACTATACCTCAAAAGGACTAGTCACAATTAAGGCTCCTTGTAGTTGTTAATAAAAATCAGATCTACCCAGTAAATACCCAATGTAGGATTCATCATACATCTACACACATCACACAATCAATTAAATTGGGGCATCACAATCTCCCCCACTTAAATCCTTAACATCCTCATTAAGGCCCACTTTGTGAGGTAGTGTCTCTGAACCCACACAGAATTACCGGGCCAACTCTGATACCATATATAACGACCTAAGGAAAAGCATTGGCCACATCTGCGCTATACCTCAAAATGACTAGTCACAATTGAGGCTCCTTGTAGTTGTTAATAAAGCTTAGTTCAACCCAGTAAATACCTGATATGGGACTCATCACACATCCACACACATCACACAATCAAATTAGGGCATCACAACTCAAAAGGACAAGTCACAATTAGGGCATCACAATCTCCCCCACTTAAATCCTTAACATCCTCATTAGGGCCCACTTTGTGGGGTAGTGTCTCTGATACCATATATAACGATCTAAGGAAAAGCGCTAGCCACATCTGCACTAGCCACATATGAGCTATACCTCAAAATGACTAGTCACAACTGAGGCTCCTTGTAGTTGTTAATAAAGCCCAGTTCAACCTAGTAAATACCCGATGTGGGACTCATCACACATCCACACATATCACACAATTAATCAAATTGGGGCATCACAACTCAAAAGGACTAGTCACAATTGAGAATCCTTGTAGTTGTTAATAAAGCCCAGATCTACCCAATAAATACCCGATATGAGACTCATCACACATCCACACACATCACACAATCAATCAAATTGGGGCATCATAATCCCCCCCCCTCCACTTAAATCCCTAACATAATTGTTAGAACCCACTTTGTGTCGTAGTGTCTCTGAACTCACACAGAATTACCAGGCCGGCTCTAATACCATATGTAACGACCCAAGAAAAAGTGTTAGCCACATTTGCACTATACCTCAAAAGGACTAATCACAATTGAGGCTCCTTGTAATTGTTAATAAAGCCCAGTTCAACCCAGTAAATACTCGATGTGAAACTTATCACACACTCACACACATCACACAATCAATCAAATTGGGGCATCACAATCTCCCCTACTTAAATCCCTAATGTGATGCCCCAATTTGATTGATTGTCTGATATGTGTAATGTGACGCCCCAATTTAATTGATTGTGTGATATGTGTGGATGTGTGACGAGTCCCACATCGAGTATTTACTAGATAGATCTAGGTTTTATTAACAACTATAAAGAGCCTCAATTGTGACTAGTTCTTTTGAGGTATAGCGCAGATGTGGCTAGTACTTTTCTTTGGGTTGTTACATATGGTATCAGAGCAGGTCCGGTAACCCCGTATGGGATCAGAGACACTACCCCACAAAGTGGGCCCTAACGAGGACGTTAAGGATTTAAGTGGGGGAGATTGTGATACCCCAATTTGATTGATTGTGTGATGTGTGTGGGTGTGTGATAAGTCTTAAATCGGGTATTTACTAGGTAGATCTGGGCTTTATTAACAACTATAAGGAGTCTCAATTGTGACTAGTCCTTTTAAGGTATAGCGTAGATGTGGCTAGCACTTTTCCTTGGGTTGTTACATATGTGTGATATGTGTGGATATGTGATGAGTCCCACATTGGGTATTTATTGGGTTGAACTAGGTTTTATTAATAATTGCAAGAAGCCTCAATTGTGACTAATCTTTCTGAGGTATAACGCAAATGTGGCTAGCGCTTTTCCTTGGGTTGTTATACCTAACGTCCTCGTTAGAGCCCACTTTGTGGGGTAGTGTCTCTGAGCCCACACGGGATTACCGGGCTGGCTTTGATACCATATGTAACAACCCAAGGAAAAGCACTAGCCACATCTGTGCTATACCTTAAAAGGACTAGTCACAATTGAGACTCCTTACAGTTGTTAATAAAAATTAGTTCAACCTAGTAAATACTCAATGTGAGACTCATCACATAACCACACACATCACACAATCAATCAAACTTAGGCATCATGGTACTTCCTTCAAAAACTAAATTGTTTTAATAGTTTGGCAATAACATCACAAAATAATAGTCATGTTAAGAGTTTGTCCAATTACATAACAAACTACATGCCTAAGTTCTGAAGTACTATTGCTAGGCTTAACTAAGGTCTGCTGCTTTGTTGACTATTAAAATTTTTGCAACTTTGTTGACTATCATCAACTCCTGCTATAAATCTCTTCGAGTTCCCCTCAATGTTGGCAGCCTGAATGTGAAAAGTACATAGACATTAGAAGTTGACAACGAAAACCAAGTAATAAAGATGATATATATATATATATATATATATATATATAAGTAATAAAGAGGATGAGATTGTTTGAGTTTAGATTCTATATATGACAGACAATGTCATGTCTTTATAAAGATCTTTTGAAACAAACAAACTACGTCTTTTAGAACAAGAAGAGAAATCAAAGAGATAATTAGGCAGATTGTATGCTAGTGGAAGCCATTGTACATATAAGTAATAAAGATGATATAAAGTAACGACTTCCATAAGTACTAAAGATGATACAAGCAATGATAGAAGCCATTGTTCACACATACATTTATTTGTTGGTTACTAAATGTACCGTTTACTTGCACTCTAAATCCCATGAAGTGCTCCTTACTAAATGTACCGTTTACTTGCACTCTAAACATTAGCACTGTACACAATTTGCTGCATTAAAGAAAGAATTTAAATGAATTCAAATACCCTATTTCTGCCACTACTTGTTGCCTTGCCCTTGCCCTTGTCAGTTGCCGCCTTGCCTTTACCCTTGGCAGTTGCTACTTTTGGTGGTCTTTGATTACTCCTGCAAGTCCTTCTGTTATGCCCAATTGATGACAATGTGCACATCTTAGACTTGTTTGATTCCTCTTCATCTTGTAAGGGTTATAAACTTCATCTTTATCCTTTCTTCTTCTATCAATCTTAGGCCACCCTAGCTGAATTTATGGATTGGAGGAAGTATTACATCTCCATCTATGTCCGGCCACAAACAAGACCATTGCATGGTTGAATGAGATGCGAATATAAAGCAATATATGTATCTTTCTAATAGAATTCATGCACATAATCCTCAACCTGTTCTTTCTTGAAAGCTATTACGTGCACTGCATGCTTACAAATGATTCCAATCAAATCCCAGCAATTTCAAGCACATGAACGTTTCTCCACATCAACCACAAACTGCTTACCACAACTATTCATCTCCCACCTTGTCCCACCTGACCAAATAGATTTGCAATCAATGCTAGCCTCTTTGCATTTCTCCAATTTTTGTTGGATCTTGTGACAAATAGGGCCTTGATAATTAGCCATCGAATTCCTATTTTTATAGATTCTAACCATGAGATATCTTCTAATGGTTTCAAGCATATTGACCAATGGCTTTTCTCTTGCTTCCACGATCTTTAAATTAAAAGTCTCACAAATGTTATTTAATAGCATATCACACTTTGGATAATAGGGAAAAGCATGCATAACCCACTGTAACGGAAACCTACCCCTTAGCTCATCACAAGCTTCCTTGCTCATTATTTCCATTTGCTTCATATAACTTTCGAATGCTGCTACTGTTGATGACTTAGTTACCCCCCACATCAAGTCCTTTAACCCCTTTCCTTGATGGTTCTTCTTGAAGTTAGCAAACAAATGCCTCACACAGAATCTATTGTATGCGTCTAGGACCACATCAGCTAAAATAGGATGCAAACCTTTCTGTTGGTCTGAAATAAAGCACCATCCATGGTCTCTCACAGTTAGGGTCATACCATTCATAATTCACATCTCCCACGACACCATCCCCATCATTGCCCCTAGCATCATTCCCTTCATCAACCAAATTACCATTCTCCTCAAACTCATCATCAGCAAGAGCCTCATCCCCATCATTCGCATCAACTTCATTATCATCACCATCACCATCACCATCACCATCAACGTCATCAACATTTACATCCTCCACACCAACACCACAACCCACCAAATTTGCAGTATTAACAACACTAACATCCCTGACTAACAATTGTTTCTGAACAGAGGCTACATGTTCTACATAAATGTCTATTTTAGGATTAATGGGATCAAGACACTTACATAGTTCCTGAGTATCGGCATCAGTGGACAAATATCTTAAGCCATTATGAAGATCCAACCCAGGCACAAAAAAATAAAACTTGACATAATCCAATATCCCCAACTCTACACGGCAATGCTAAACCTCAAGTACAGAAAACAGTCCGAATCTACATTATCATACACTTTCATCTTACCACTTGTATACTTCATATTCTTAATCGAGTGGTACAATACTTAGTTATAGTGAAAAGATAATGAAAAATTTCGACCAAGCATCTTTACTGTGAAAGTATCAAATTAAAAAAGTCAACAAACAACACAAGTGTTTTAACCAACAAAGATAGTGTTAAGTACCCCCCCCCCCCCCACACACCAAAATTTCAATAGAAAAATAAAATTCTAAGTATCCCACACAGCAAACAATTAATGGGGACCAAGTTATTTCAAAACAATAAAATTGTATGTGAAGATGTTCAGCAAACAGACAAATAAAGTATATTATCCATAGAAAAAAAAAAAAAAAAAACAAAACAAAACAAAATCCAACAATAAGTAGATTATTCCAAAGCATTTAATCTCACCTATCAACCTACAAAGTCCAACATAAACAAACAAAATGAAACAAAAATACTCTTCAATAGAAAAAGTCACCACCTTTATATAACACACAGAAAAATCTAACACAAAATTCATTGTTTTGCTACTACCTATACCCAAAAACACATAAAAGTTCAAAAGAGTTATATCATCACTTACCTAAAACTATACTTAGCGGAGCTGGAGTTGATGGAATACACCTTAGCCCGTTGGAATGGACCCCAAGTCACCGCGAAATATCTCTATCTTAGTCTCAATCTCGGATTCTCTTTCTCTCAAATCTCGGTTTGTCTCTCTCTCAATCTTGGTTTCTCAATTTCGAGTTCTCTCTCTCAATCTCGATTTCTCTCTCTCAATCTTGATTTCTCTCTCTCATCAATCTCACGTCAGACTACTACCGACCCAAACCTCTCATTTTCCCCCAATTTTCTCAATTTAGGGCTACTGATCATGTTTCTATTTTGTGTTTTGATTTTAAGTAAGGGGAATGATGTCATTCCCCTAATTTTTTTTTTTAACACATATTTCATTTTTGTTTTAATTACGAAATTTATTATTAAAAAAAAAGAGCCAAAACAACGTCATTTTGGCTCACTTAACGGAGACAACTAACTATGTCTAACGAAATACTACATTGACAAAAATTGAAAGTTAAAAGATTGAAATGACAAAACTGAAAATTAAAGGACTGAAATGACAAAAGCTGAAAGTTAAAGGGTCAATTTTGAATTTTTGCCTTAAATTTATAACCCGAACTCCAAATAAGCCAAAGTCACCTAGCAAACAACACATGCCAAGACAAAGAAGGAAAAAAAATTCACGTAATTTTCTAGCCACATCATACAAAATAGAGTGTCAAGTCAAATAAAACATTAGTTGAATACATATGCTAGATGAAACCAACTAAAGTCAAGTAATAGTGAAGTGGCCCAAACCTCACCATGTCATCGAGGAGTAGTATATATATATATATATATATATATATAGGTCCTAAAAGGGATAAATGGAAATTGTATGGATACATTAGCAACAAATTGGTTATTCTTCATTCAATATCTAACTATGAATTAGAATCATGTATTTATAGTAGACTAACTCTAACCTCATTGGCTTACATGGCTTTCTAACTAACTAAAACTAACTAACTAATTGAAAATGTGGAATTAAAACAATGTTGGGGAAAGAATATCTTGAAAAAACTCCACCTGAGTAGTTAATATAACTTATAAGGACGCTACTTGAGATTCAATTTAGGGGAGGGAACCCTTGGGGAGACTTCACTGAGGATAATTTTGTCTCTCTCTACTGTTCAATAGCGCGTGTGACCAACCATATGGTGCAATGTGTTCTTTTTATTTTATTATATATATATATATATATATATAAATGAATTGGTCAAAGTTAGATCAAGTAATGCTAAAAACTATACCACTTCAACTTCTAGGTAGGCCACATAGGATAAAAAGTAACATGAGTGGACAGAAAAATATAAACTGTTCTAAGCAAAAAAGAAAGACATAAACTTGAATGTTTGCATAAGTATAGGAATGAAGAACAAACTTTTTAAAATTTAGAGACAAAAAACTGATTTTCATGTAAAGTTTAAGGATGAAAATAATATTTTAGTCTCCCCCAACCACAACTCATCTTTTTGTTTCTCGCCTTCATGCTCCTCCATAGTGAAGAGAACCCATAAATTATCTGATTTTATTGGAGATAAGTGTTGGTTATCTATACTACCATTTAAGGGGATTCGCCAGTTCGGGATGAACATTTCTTTGATTAAAAAATACCTCTACAACCCTAAATTTAAGTAGAGACAAAACTAAAGGGCACTCCAGTAAAAATACATCTCCTACTCCCACTAAACATTTCCTACAAAATAGGGCTATTCTCTATTCCAACTCCCCATTTTCCTTCAATCACTAAGGCCACATCTTCTTCTTTTTTTTTTTTTTTTGGTAACCTTTATCAAGTCTTAACAGTTTTTTCTTTTTCTTTTTCTTTTTCTTTTTGAATTTATGGTTTCCTTACACTTAATCTCACTTTAAAAAAAAAATCAATTATCTTTTTCTTTATTTTGAATATTTAAAAAAAAAAAAGCTTTTTAAATACAATATTTAAGGAGTTTTCTCTTTTTGAGATGTACATTTCGTTGGTTAAAATACCTCTACATCCTCAAGTTTAAGTTAAGACAAAACTAAAGGGCACTCCATTATAAATACATCTCCAAGTCCCACTAAACATTTCCTACAAAATAGGAATATGATCTATTCCAACTCCCCATTTTCCTTCAATCACTAAGCCCGCATCTTCATTTTTTTTGGTAACCATTATCAAGTCTTAACTGTTTTTTTTTTTCTTTTTCTTTTTTGAATATGGACATTTCGTTCATTAAAATACCCCTACATCCTCAAGTTTAAATAAAGACCAAACTAAAGGATACTTCAGTAAAAATATATTTTTAACTCTCACTAAAACATTACCTACAAAATAGGACCACTCACTCTCTACTCCAACTCCCCATTTTCCTTCAATCACTAAGCCACATCTTCGTTTTTTTTTTTTTTTTTTTTAATTTATTTATCAAGTCTTAACTGTTTCTTTTTTCTTTTCTTTTTTTCTTTTTTTTGAATTTCTGGTTTCCTTACACCTAATCTCAATTTTTTTTTTTGTTTTTTTTTTGTGTTTTTTTTTTTTTTTCAATTCTCTTCTTCTTTATTTTGAATTTTTTTATAAAAAAAAAAACACTTCTATTATAAATCTGTTACTATAACTTCTCATCCATAAATTTAGGTAATATCATATATCTTCTTTTTTATTTTTGGAACTACAACCCAGTTTCCAAAACAAAACATAAATAAATGTCTATTCCTCAGCAAAAAAGAAAAAAGAAAAAAGAAACCATAAATAAATGTCTTCTCTTCCCCTCCTTCTTTCTGTTTCTCTTTGAGGTATAAGCATAGGTAATTTTCTTAATACTCAATCTTTTTTATGTTTTCTTCCTCACATGTTCGTATGTTTGTCTTCTTCTTCTTCTTTTTTTATTTATTTATTTTTTTTATTTTTTTATTTTACAGAAGTTTATATTTCTTTTCAAAGATTTTTCTTAACTCTCTTTTGGCGTCCAAACTTGAAACACTATTCTACACCAGAATGGATGTATATTTCAAATGGTCATTTTGTATATAAAAATTTAAAGAAAGAACAGTTGATGCAATATAGAAATACAAATAATCTTTTAATTAAAAAAAAAAAAGAGAGAGAGAAAAAAAGAAGAAGAAGAGCCTATGTTACTTACTATAAACAGAAGCCAGAATCAATTAAACATGTTTTGTGTTTATCTATTCTATTTACTATGTTACCTATTTTTCAAATTCTCTAAAATACTCACAATTTTTTATCCATTTTAAAATATTTACTCACAAATTTAAAAAATAAAATAAAATAAATCTTTTACTCACAAATTTTAAAATTTTAACCGCTCTAGACTACTCGTACGTAATTGGGTTTTCTTTCTTATTTTTCCTACTTTTAGTGGAATTCCAACGTGAGATGCAAATACTGGCTACAAATCACAAAAGAAGAATATTCCTGAAAGGAAGGCAAAAGGAGTAGTGAAGAGTAGAACTTTACACATGGCTTGCTGTGTCGTTATGGTTATGGCCTTGGGAGAGGCAATGGTGATTGGTTTTTGTAGGATAGAGATGACGAGAAAGAAGCCGCAAATTTGCCATTTCACATAATAAAGTTGAAACGGGAGCCTCATCCACATGTAAATATGTACGAGAAAGATAAATGTATTGCTGGGTGTCGGGTAAAGCATATCTCATCTCATAAAACCATCAAAGAAATAAGAATCATATGGTAATGTATCTAAAAGATTAAACCCTGGTATTGGGCTGTGCATGGCTTTAATCTTAGTACTTACTATGCCTGATCACGCGAGGCTACTTGAAACAGCATGTAGACATTGCTTAACATTACTGTTAACTTTCAAGTTTTTATCCACACTCAATTGGTTGAAAATACCAATACAAGAAGAGCCGGGGTAGAAATCGGTTTATAGTAATAAACTATTGTAACAGATTGTACAATATTGTGAATCGACCTTTAAGTTACAAACTAGCTACAATTAAATTTTTATGGAAAAAGAATATTCCGAGCAAAACTCCTGTCTAGAGGGAACTCAAAAGAAATACTGCAATTGTTGCAGCAACTGCTTAAAAGTATTTTGGTATAGCTTCAAAAATGATGATGTGATGAAAACTGAAGGCCAGACATAATCCTTCTACACTGAGAGCAGGAACCTACACAAATCACAATTAGAAAATCCAAAATCAGAGATTAGGAAGAAATAAAAGGAACAAATCTTGGCCCTCTTAGAAGAGTAACATAATTACCAGTGATGGACACAGAAAGGTGACACTAATGTTGACTGCATTAACTTCCACCCTTCTGCTTGAGAGTAATTTTATCCCCCAAGCTGAGAGCAATGCCTTGGGTCTTGCTTCTTATCCTGATGTAGCCACTCAGCTTATCGTCTGCCTGCTTCTCTATGCTCACATTCACCAAAGCATCCTCTCCAAACACACTCTTAGCATACAAGTTGGCTGCCAGGAACCCACACTCACCATCTAGTGCAGACCTGAAACTCAACCACCAAAGAAAAGATTGTAGGAAAAATAGATGGATAGGAAGGGATATTATTACTGAGAAGGAGAAAAATAGCACATATGGAAAATTGTCTCTGGACAGCACTTAAAAGCAATTTGGGCACTTTTCTCCACGAAAACATTTCAGGCTTTCATTCTGGTTTTTGGCTTTGCATTCCCTTTTTATTGTTTTGGTTTTATTCGATCCAACTTTCTTTAACCATTGAGATAGGAGGGCTGCAACTTTCAGTGGGAACCCAAAGCCAATTCTACCCAACTAAGGGATAAGCTATTGCTCAAAAATAAGAAATAAGCTCAGATTTCATTGGACACAAATTCATGAGACCTAAATTGGCTTGAGCACCTTTGGAGGTCAGACAAACCCAACGCAAGCCTGACCATATGTTCGGTAATAGTCTAATAAATGTAACTTTATCTCATATTATACTCATCATGCATATTGATTAAAAAAGTGAGGTTGAATTACTAATCATAGGCTGCAGTACCATGAGCACTGTAGGTATGTTTTGTCATTTTTCAGCTGTGAAATTTGTTATAATTCATCTCATAATTTTTATCAGCATGTTCCATGCACCTAGTGCAGTGGGGGAGCCGGGGAATTTTGCTTGGGGAGGCTGATCTATGATTCAACCCATGGCCACATCCTAAACTTATTATTGATGGGGAGGAGGTGCCTTTGATCTAGAGCTCATTGGCAAATGTAATGAGCTTTAATTATGCAAAGCATGTTTTATGATGTTCATCCAAGGATCATTATTTGCAGAAGTTCATTATGGATTATGTTTACATTCTTTATTTTTTCTTAATGGTAATACACACACCCAGAGGGTCTAAAACCATGAACTCACCCTCTAGACCATTATTTTATTTTTTTTATGACATAGGAAAATTAGTTGCGCATCACAGAGCATACTGTACAACAATCCTCACTGTTAATCAAACTCCTACAGGTAACTGACCCCATCCGCTAGAACCAGTTACCAAGTAATCCAGAGGCTTTTCACCCTTAATGGGCAACTGACCTTACCCTCTAGAACATTATTATGGGAGAAAGAAGTGTCATTTGAGCCATAGCTCATTAACCAAACAAAAATTGCCATCCTTCTTCCTAGAAAAATCTTGCCACTTCCAATCATTTCTTAGCAAAGACAGTCGTGATGTTAATGTGAAGCACTAAAGCCACGACCAGTCACACCATTGCAAGGAATTAAGTTAACTACTTCTGTTCCCAACATCTTTGAAAATGGCAACTATTTGCATTTCAACCTATATGTTGTATTTGAGATCTCTAATCCAGCACATAACACGTGCATTAACTTCATTGACAGTAAGAAAAGTAATTGAGAAGGATTATTTTAGCCAAGAAACAAGGATAAATAACTTACGGTGCAGTGAGGCACTTCATGTTGGTTGATTTGATAATATGGTCAAGGAATTCCTTCTCTTCTTGAATTACAGTGTTGACAGCAACCTGCAGCATAACACATTCACATGACCCATTAACAAGTCACCATCCACCAATAATGAGAAAGAAAACAGTTGTTCAACAAGGGAAAGCCTACAAACATTGTACTAAAATGCTATCATTGTGAAAAAAATAGAAGCAAGAAGGCAAAGACAAAGGGAGCAAGTTAATTGCAGCTCAGGCTTCATGAAAGTGCATATACTGATCTCATACAAAGGAGAAACTCAATGAGTAGAAAGAAAGACCATATTTCTTCCCACTAGGTTAATAACTCTCATCTTACTTTTTTTAAAAAAAGGATAATAATTTTTAGCTTCAATTTCAAATGCACTTTCATTCTTGATCGAACAATTACATGTGCGCATAGATTATTGGAGGCCTAATGTTCATACATCATAACTGCAACCTCCTGACCATGAAGCAAAAAGCCAATACTGCCTTTTTCACCATTTTAACCTAATATTGTGGAACTTATTTTAACCTAATATTGTGACACTTATCAAAAAGCCTAATATCATGCCATAAACAAAATAGTAAAGCAAGAATGATTGTGTCATTAATTTAACAGTTGAATCTAGAATAAATCCTTCACATTGGGGGGAAAAAAATTACAAATTACAAATCTTTGGCATCAATCTCAAATTGTTAGAACAATGGGTTTTCACAACTATAATAGCTTTGCTTCAACATTGTTTCACATTTGCTAATGTAGAGGCTGGTTAATTTCCAAGCGAAACATGGGACCAAAAGGTCGTGAGAGATTCAAGATCAAATCATAAACATGTGGGAGAAGGGCAGGTTTGGTTTTAATAGAAATAATCAAGGACATTCAATATGATGTGAGACTAGTTTGAAAACATTTCAGCTCATATTGGATTAAAAAAGAATCCTTTCACAAGATACATGTAACTTATAGAAATGGTAACAAACTACCAAGCAAAAAGAAAAAAAGCTCACATGCACACAATAATGCAACTGATTCAGGTTGAATTGATTTACTGAAAGAGCTGCAAATAAATCATATCTTCACAAATTTGTAGTAAAGAATTCGTTTTCAGTCCCAATAACTGCATTAAGTCTGCAGAATATTTACAGCATTACAGCATAAGTTAAAAAAGGAATTTAATGCATACCTTGTTTTCCCACTCAAATTCTGCCCACATGGTTCTAAAAGCAGAATCACTACAAACTGCAGAAGAGATGTAGTCCATTATGTCTACATGAATATCATTGAGGACAACAACTGTTCGCTCATGCACATTTGAAGTCTCATAAACAATGTTCCCAAATATGACTCCAGTCTCAGTCGAGGAAACCTTGATATTGGCCTTTATTTGTTTGCTAGATTCAGGAGCTAGTGTATAATTCTGTGGACGATCAACAAGTTTAAGATCACCCATGGTTGCCAACTCCAGGCACAAATTCTGTAAGGTCCCCTTAGTTCGATTGATAACTGTAACCTCAAGGACAATATCATAATGGTGAACAGTCACATATGCTTCAGCATACACTGGATCACTAAATCCAGTGAGTTGGAGAATGCGGTTAAGCTTATTTGCATCATCCCCCTCCTTAATGAACTCTCCAGTTGCACGCTTTAAATCATCTTGGACCTCATCTTCTAGCTCCAGTTGGCTCATACCCTGGAAGTTACATGTTATTAGGATATTGATATACAGCCATGATAATTCAGAAACACCCATAGACTCACAGGAATCAGATTAGCCAAATAGATAGGGAAGAATATTTCTACCAAGAAAAGAAAGACCCCCATAAATTTTAAGCATCTAATACTAGTTACCAAACTCTATTAATATCGCCTGAAAAAAAAAAAAAAAAAATGGGAAGGAAATGGTGCACATGTTGAGAATACACTCAAAACTACTTTTTTTTTTTTTTTAAATTATAAATTATAGGTAAGGAAAAATTTTATTGATAAAAAAGGATGACTACATTCAGAAGGATGAAATAGCCAAAATAATTACGTACAAACAACAAAAAAAGGAAACAGAGAAAAAGGAAATTATTTACAAGAGAAGAGGGTCTAAAAACACTGGAATGGAATCACTAGAAGTGAGTTGGTCCCCTGAAAGATCTAAATCCTCAAATATACAATTATTGTGCTCCCTCCCTTAAAGTACACACACATCACAACTAAGCTCTATAATTACAATGATCAATAAATTCAAATAAGTTTGAAGAGGAGAAGCATCCTGACACTGGTAACTACTCAAATAAAGTTCTGAGAAAATTCAAATTCAGGACTAAAATTTTCCACTCACATCCCTCAAAGTTTCTAGCATTTCTTTCCCGCCAAAGGCACCACATCAAGCAATGAGGGATGCCCTTCCAGATCTTGTTGTTCTGAAGTTTCCAAAATCGGCATTGCCAACAAGCTAGTAAGTCTACCACCCCTCTAGGCATCATCCACTGAACCCCAAAAAGGGCAAAAGCAATATCCCACAACTCTCTGGCCCCAAAACCACTAAAATTTATTTTATTAAAAAAACATATACAAAGGAGATTTTTAAAAACTAGCAAAAAGAAAGGAAGAAAGAAAGAAAGAGACAAAATATATAAGAGCTGGCCCAACAAGGTTGCACTAACAAGTTTCTGGACTTGTTCAAAATTACCCAAAAGCATTAGGAATAGACTGGCTTCAGCTAAAATTACAAATTGTAGTAGAAAACACACTGGCCTCAACCTTTAATATCTATGCTAAGACCCAAACCAAAATCCAAACACCTGGGAACTCAAATCATAAAATAACCACAGTGAATTGATCAACACAGCAAATAAATGACAAGAAAAACAGCAGAAGATGTTCAACAAAACTTCACAATCAATGCAGGAATTTTTTACCTTCCTGCTCTTTAAATGGTAGAAATCAATTAGGTCATCTGGTTGTGCATAAGAAATCAGAGCCTTTGCTTTAATTTCCTCTGTTTCCTGTAATTGTTTTTCTGAGAGCATTTTAACAAAACTCTGGCGGCAAGATTGCAACCATATTTTTCTGATCTCATCACCAGTATTGCATAACAATCTTATGCAGAGGACAATCCTATCATAAGAGTCATTGTCAATTGGGTGCTGAAGAACCAAAGATTGTCCTAATTGCAGCATGGAGACCATGATCAACAATGCCTGTGAAGATGCCTTATTCACTTCAACTTTAGATGGCTGGACCTCTTCCAATCTTAGAATAAGCTTTGTCAGTGTGCAAGCCACAACTGCCCCAAGGAAAAAGTCACCAGTGAGAAGCAGGGATCTCAGATTCCCAGATGCCAAGGATCCTTGAACAAGGGTAGGAGGGGAAAAAGCAGTTTCAGAGGCAGCACTCTGTGTAGCATAGGTGCCATCAGAAAGAACAGCCGGTCTTCTGGAAGAAACAGCAAAGGAGTTTACTTGCTGAGCCTTCTTTGAAGAATCAGTATCTTCCCCATCTTCTGAAACTGAGTAAAAAGGTAGCTCTCCGAGACACTGTTTAATGGTTGCAATGCCACTCTCAACTTCAGAGAGTGACAGGCAATACTCTCCAATGATCCAGAGAGCACATGAACAGACACGTGCAGCTCGGATCTGGTAGAAAGTGTCCAATAGCCTAGTTATTATTGAAACCCTTAGTTTGGGGTTGGTTTCAATTATCTCTCGAACAAAAATAACAACATCAACAGCTGAACCAACATTGCTGTCTCCCAAGAAATCCATCAACATATGTACTACCGTACTTGCAACTTCTGGGAACTTAATTGCACAAGAATGAATGGCTTGAATAAGAATCTGCCTGTATTCACCATTCTTCTCAAGCTCTCCACCCTGTGTTTTAACAACTTCCTTCTTCAAAGTAAGAATCACCTCACTGATGTTCCGGGGAGTAATAAGTTCAAGAACAATGTCAAGTGTCTTTCTCCGGATGTCAAGATTTGGGCTAGAAAGTGCCCTAAGCACATCCATGATCAAATCAACCATAATATCCCTATGAGAAGACTTGAGCTCATTCAGCTGATCAAGCACAATAAGCTTCACATTGTGGTCACTTTGAGAAAGAAGAAGCTGACAATAAGTGTTTGCAGCAGCTCTAATAGCAGTGGGAGCAGATGACAGAGAAACGAGAGTCCCGGCACATTCATAAACAACTGCAGTTGAAGGAGCATTCAATAAGGATATAATGATCTTAATGTACTTCCCCTTCTCACCTCGATTTGTTCTGCACACCTTTCGGATCAAGTCCAACACAACCATCTGAAGCAATTCACCCCATTCCAAGACCCTGTCAACATGGGTCAAAAGGTAATTAATCGCATGATCCTGGGCACAAGTAAATAGCATAAGAAAGGCATTCCGCTTGGCCGATTGATCCTGCTCTGATGAAAGAACCTTCTCAATCATTTCAGGTGCGTCAACTAAAAGCTGCTCACCATGTGGAAGCTTATAGATCGACATCACAGCTAATATGGCATTCCTCCTAATAAACGGGTGCCGATGCTCCAAATTTTGCAAAACAGATGGGATTAATGGCTCAATTATTTCTGTCTCATTCAAGCGGCAAAGAAACCTCAAAGTTACACCACGAATATACTCATTTGGGTGCTGGAGGTTGTTCCTCAAGTTTTGGCATATCAAAATCATTTCGGGCAAGACCCTTCCCTTTGCATCAGTTTTATCAATAATCTCCAAATAAAGCAGCAGTAGTTTTTGGATTGTGTGATCCTCAGAGGGTAAGACATATCTAACAATTGTAATGAAAAGTTGAGGCAAGGTTTCGCCATTCAACAAAAGCATGACTGCTTTCTTCATTGCATCAATTTTTGCAGGCACATCATTGCCTTCGAGAGCTTCCCTAATCTCATTTGCAATTGCAGGCGTTCCTTTGTCAAAGTGAATGAGCAGAGTACAAGATTTCTCCATTTCTTAACTGCCTCAAAGAAGCACAATGGACTCGTTAATTGATATCAAGAATTAAAATACAAGCCACTTCATTGTAGAATAACCATAGAACATGACATGCTTTGTTTAGATGTTTAAAAAAGAAAGAAAAGTGATATATAATGTCATATAAGCAAAGTTGTGTTCATATTCATAATAAGTAACTAAGTTTTAAGCTGAGTGTAAAACATGTGCAATCCTCCTCCTTTGTTTGGGCTTGAGACCGACTATATAAGAGCATTCAGAAATAACCATGACAAGGGCAGAATATAGTTGAGTTGTAGCCAACCAATTTATTTGGGATTGAGGCCAAGTTGAGTTTATTTGATTTATATAACTGAAGTAAAGATTTTTTTGCCTTTTATTTACAATGATTCAGCTGAATTTCAAAATTTTATAGGGAAGAAAATGAAAAATAAACAAATCAAGATGTAAGTTGATAGTTTACAAATTCTAACATATTCACCAATTTTTTTTTGTAACAATTATATGACCAAAATGTTTCATGACCACCCCCTCCAACTTTCTCCAGACCCAGAGGCACAACCAGCAGGCCTCACAAACCATATCAACAAGCAACTCTATGCTATCAAACGGTGGTGGAGCCAAGAATTTTTGTTCGAGGGGCAATAGTTAATCTCAATTAGATAAAAATACCCATTAGACATTATTTTTCAAACAAGAAAAATATCATTAATAGTGCTTAAATTTTTATTACAATAATATATCATATTAACAAATGATATTGCCAAGAGCCTTAAAGCTCAATAGCATTGCCTGGTCTCCTTTATAAGGAGAAAAAGGACTCAAATCCCCCCTCCCCCACTTGTAACAATTGAATTATACACAAATAAATAAATAATATATATATAAGGATCACATCAGGGGCAATTGTGCTCTCTCTCTCTCCTCTTTACTCTTCCAAGTGGACCAATTAAATTATGTGGGAATGGACGGAAAATGCTACCCATTCAATTCAAACTTGAGTTCTCCTCATAGAGGAGACAATATGATGCTATTTGGCCACCCATCCTAGTTTTCATTAGTACAAAAAAGGATGAAAATCTCTAACTCTCCCTCATTTTCCATCCTCTCTAAAATCCCCCAACCAAACAGACCCTAAATGACTTGCTACTACTGCCATTATGTGTTCAATTGTAGCTAATGACAAAACCATCAGATCTAAAGTTAAAATTCCAAACAAAAACTAAAATGAGCTTTAGGCATAGAATGAGAAATCGAAAGAAAATAACTGGTCTGATTGGTTGCTAAGTAAAAATCATGTAGGAAAAGAAATATATATATATATATATATATAGAAAGTATAAGAATATGTGGCTACAAGCACGATACAAGGCATTTCTTAGTTTCTCAATTCAGAATCAGATCACGAACAAAACAATGCAATCCTGAAAAACGAACATGTAACGCTAATTCGACAACTTCAACTCTGACCAACAATGAAAAGACACGTTGACCGTACATGCTTGGTTGCTGAGAAAAAATGTAATAGATTAAATTCATATAAGAGAGAGAGAGAGAGGGAAAGCAATTAACAAACATGAAGGTAAAATGAGAGAGTAGATTTCAAATTGAATCACTTCCTTTTTGTTCCTATCTAGAATTTTCTCGCCAACCAAACATAAAGAGAATAAAAAATCTACAAAAGCTTTTACGCTTAAAGAGAGAGAGAGAGAAAGAGAAAGAGAAAGAGAGAGTAACCTGATGAGATGAGAAGGGAGAGTGCAGAGATGAAATTAGGATTTAGGAGATCTGAACTGAAGAAAGGTGTTATACGCTATTTATTTATTTATTTATTTATATAATATTAACATCCGAAGGGAAGGGGAAAGGGTGAGTGAGTTAACGAAATTATTTATAGTAGATCTGATCTGAAATCTTTTTCGGATTATATTTATTTATATCATGTAATAATGTTACACTCACCCACCAATCTGCTTCCTAGCTTAATCGTGTAAACTAAGGCCTCCGAAATGAATGAGAATAATAATTTTATAACATTTTTTCTTTTTTTATTTAGGAGTTTTAATAGAGAGAATGAAAAATATTTTTCTTTGTTTGAGAATTTAAGTGAGAGGAAATAGAATAGGTAGAATGGAACACTCATTCCTCTCTATTCCTTTACAACCTTAAATTTTCATTTCTTCTGAAATTAGGAGGGAATGAGATTAAATTTAATGAATTTTTTATTAAAACTCTCAAAATACCCCTATATATTCAACCATTTATTTTAAAATAAGGGTCTAATTGTAATATTGTCATAAAATGATTTCATTTCATTCCCTCCATGTTACTCCCAAACAATATTATTTACATTCCATTCCATTCATTTTCATTCCTTTATTTTAAAACATCCAATCAAGGTTACTTAATTTCATTCCATTACATTATTTTCCATTCATTTCTCTTACTTAAATACATTCTATTCCATTCCATTCCCTTATGAACTCTCAAACGAAGCCTAAAGAAAATATGAAAATATTTTATAATTTAAGTAAAATTAAATAATAAAATAGATAGAACAATTTATCATCAAATTTATATCAAGACATGCTTAATAATAAACTAAAAATAAGATTGTTCTCTAAATCAAAATTGAGGGATAGAAACAACATATATGTCACTATTGGAACCCCATGTCATAAACATGTAATTCATATATGATATACAAAACAATAGAAAAATATGTCTAATTATATTAAGCATATATGTGTAACAACATATCACCATTGGAACCCATGTCATAAACGTTTAATTGATATATGATATACAAAATAATAAAAAAACCATGTCTAAGCATATTTAATAATTGATTCTCAAACCATAGCCATATAAATCGGATAAAACTTAATAAAACTATGTTTAAAAAAAGACAAAAAATACACAAAACTTATTCAATTTTATGTAAAAAAAAAAAAAAAAAAATAGAGCAAACAAATCATACTTGTTAAGGTTGTAGTTATAAGAAGAGAAGAATAGAGAAAAAAAAATAGTATTGTATGTATTCATTATGAATTATTTGATATATATATGCACACACACTTCATGTTGAAGAAGCTGATATAAAAAAAAAGTTTAATGTTAATCTAATATTAGTTGAATAAAATTTTATAATAGACTTTTTTTTTTTTTTATAATACATTACGTTGCTAAAAGATGCATTAGACTTTTTTTTTTAATATTTTTCTTTTTACGTGTAGTGTAGTAATTAAAAAAAAATTAATTACACTACGTTGCTGCATTTTAAAATGCATTAGACCTTTTTTTTCTTTTTTTTTAGTGTAGTAATTAAAAAATAAGAAGAATTAGATTATACTATATGTTAATGTTGCTACAATTCAAGCTGCATTAGACCTCTTTTTTTTTTTCTTTTTTTCTTTTGTGTGTGTGTGTGTGTTTGTGGTATATGCTTGCTCCAATTTAAGATGCATTAGACTCTTTTTTTTTTTTTTTTTTAGTTTAGTAATTAAAAAATAAGAAGAATTAGATTATACTATATCTACGTTGTTGCAATTCAAGATGCATTAGACCTCTTTTTTTTTTTTTTTTTTTTTTTAGTGTAGTATACGTTGTTATAATTTAAGATGCATTAGACCCTTTTTTTGTTTTTTTAGTGTAGTAATTAAAAAATAAGAAAAATTAGATTACACTACATCTACGTTGTTGCAATTTAAGATGTATTAAACTATTTTTTTCTATATATAAATGTTTTCTTTTTAAAATCTACAAATCTAAAAAAATTTATGCAATATGGTGAAGCCACTTGGCTCAACCACAACGTCTAAGTCCAATTTATAGAATATATATTTTGTTAATTATTATAATAAAAAAGGATTAAACTGTATTGGTATAATAACTATCAAATATAAAATGATAACACCTAAGTAAAAAATTATTATTTTGTAACATACCAATTGTGCTCTAACCAGAATTTTGTATCATTGGGAGATTGTTGATTCATTGAATACCTCTTTGTAGAATATATTTTTAGTATATCCTTGTTCTTGTTTGTCAATGTTCTTTATTAGAAAATTTAATTATTGATAAAAATCATGTCAAACCATATTTAAGTATTTATAAAAAATAAAAAACTAAATCGACAAACTGCCTTCTTTCATAGGTTAAAGTGTACAACTCTAATAGTTAGCCAAAACTAATTCAATTGAAAAAAAAAATTCAAATTGTTATGAAAAATTTATCTCAAATTTATATCAAGACATGATTAATAATAAGCTAAAAAGAAGGTTGTTCTCTAAGTCAAAATTAAGAGGATGAAAGCAGCATATTACCATTGGAACCCATGTCATAAAACACAAAATAATTTTAAAAAATAATGTCTAAGTATATTTAATAATTGATTCTCAAACCATAATCATATAAATGGGATAAAACTTAAGCAAATTAGTTTAATCAAAAGACAAAAAATACACAAAACTTATTCAATTTAATTGAAAAATAATTAGAGTAAACAAATACATATTCACAAGGTTGTAGGTAGAAGAAGAGAAGAATAGAGAAAAAGAACCGTATGGTAGGTATTCATTATGAATTATTTTATATATATGCACACACTCTACATTGAAGAAGTTGATATGAACAAAAAGTCTAATGTTAGTTGAAAAGAATTTTATATGGATAAAGTTATGTTGAGTTTAACTTCTTCTTCTTTGGATAACTTTAAACTTCTAAGTTGATTATAACTTTTTTTTTTTTTTTAAATCTATCCCATTTCCTAATTGCCATCATTCACGTTTACTTATTTCTTTTTTAGTTTGAATTAACGCATCGGTATTTTTGGTAACTGTTTTTTCTACTTATTTTTTATTTCCAAAAATAATTTTCTATGTTTTAGACTGTTTGGCAACCCAAAATGAACAAAAAATAAAAACTGTTCTCAAAACTCAATTTGTAAAAGAAATTGAAAACATATAAAAGACTGTTTTCAGTTTCTAATTTTTAAAAGCCAATGAAAACACGCATTTAATTTAATGAATCTATCTCATTTAATGAGTCAACATTAGAGATCAAATCCTTGTAACAACATATTTTAGTATTTTCTATTTTTTTTTTCAAAAAACTATCTTTTTAATTTCAACTAACCAAACATGTTTTTGATTTCAAAAATACAAGAAAATTGTTTTTTTTTTATATTCCCAAAAACAAGTTTTTGAAAATAGAAAACAAAAACTATTACCAAACATAACCTAGTTTTGGATAAAAATAAATCTTTTTGTTTTTCTCATTACAAAGTTAAATACCCTTAATTCTCTTTACATTACCAGATGTTCGCATATCTAAAAATAAATATATTAGTATTGCATAGAAAATAAACAATCCAGAAGAATGGAAAGGCCAGGGAGTAAATACCGGCACTCCAATCCAATGTATGCAAGCCAACCAAATTCAGCAGCACATTGTACTTAGGTTTGAACAGGAGAATTTGGACATTTGCTGTTTTTTTACGTGTACAAAGTTTTTTTTTTTTTTTTTTCTATTTTTTTATGTGTAGTAATATAATTTAAATAAAAAATAAGGATAAGTTGAAGATTTTGGATTGTAATCAAATTGATATTTTTTTATCAACTTTATAAATTATAATAATAATAAAAAAGGATTAAATGAAGAATTTGGATGGTAATCAAATTAAGATTTTATCAACTTAGAAATTATAGGAGAAGAAGATAAGAACAAAAAAAAAAAAATTTATATCTATTTTTTTAAATCTAAAAAATTTCTGCATTTTGTTAAAGTCACTTGGCGCAATCACAATTTTTAATCTCAACTTTTATTATATAGTATAGTATAGTATAGTGTGTGTGTATATATATATATATATATTATATTAATTCATTTACCACGGTTTTGTTTTGCTCTTTTTAAATAAAAATAAAATAAAATTCATAACTACTCCACATACTTACCCCAGCCCACATTTAGATCTGACTTAATCCAAACTTTTCTAGTTCACTCTAATTGAGGAAAAACAAAAGGCAAATTTTTTTAGGGGTATTTTGTCCAAATAACATTTTTGTTTGCATATGGTAATTAAATTTTGCTGGTGGATTTTTTTTATTATTATTTTAAGTACAGGGAGGCCAAAATAATATAATAATATTAGTAGAAGTAATTAAAAAAAATGCATGTCAATTAGGAAAGTAACAAAAGGTATGGCTTTAGATAGAATAGAATAGAGAAAAATAAAAATAAAATACATATTGTCGACCATGATTTAATCAATTGAGAATCCATACTAAAAATATATATTTGTTTAAAATATGACGTGTTTCCAAATATCTGTATAGGGTTTGAATTATAATGTTTCAAGAGTGTTTATGACAAGATGCAATCACCCTATTTAGCCTTGGTGGCTAGAGATTGGAGAGGTGATTTGATTTTCGCTTGCTCTCAAAAAGCAAAAACCACCTTTCCCTCTCGAAGCAGAGGCTAAAGTTGTTGGATTGGCTCTATCACTTGCTGCTAAGTTAGAGACTGAGAATGTTATTATTAAGCCAGATTCTAAGATATGTCACGATGCTATTCATGAGTTGATTTTTCCCCAACCTTGGAAAATTGCTTCAATCTTAGCTAACATGCAATCTCTTCTTGTAACTTATTCTTATGTTTCTATCTCTTGGGTTCCAAGGCTAGCTAATATGGTAGCTCACTCCCTAAGTGGTCTTTAGCTTGTAATTTTTTTTTTTGTTCCTTTGATTGGGGTAGTTGCCCTCCCTGTTTTGTTTTTGTTATTAGGGAAGAAGCTAGTCTTTGTTTCTGTGTTCAATAAAGTCTTTTTTCATCAACAACAAAAAATGTCACTATTTAATTCAAATGCATAGCTTTAATCCCATTCCATACCAATATACCATTCACATGAGAGAGACAGAGAGATGTATTTTGATCAAGGAAAAAATAAACTTAATATGTGCTAAGGTTGGAATTCCAAACAATGAGGGGGCAACACCTAATCAAGCAAATCTAAAATATATATATATATATATATATATATTCAGCTGAGTTGATTTCAACGAATCAGGATCATTGGACCCGATACTCAACCCAAACTCGTAATTCTTAAGGCCCCCCGTTACTTGATCACCTGGACATTGGGTCAGCCGGGTGGTTTCAATTTTTCAGGCCCATGGACAGCCCTAATCAGTATAATCATAAAAATAATTTTCACAAAACAAGAAAAGTATATATATATTTTTGCAATGAAAAGAGACTTCGAACCGTGACACCACCAAAAAAAAAAAAAAAAAACAAAGGCGTCAAAATCACTAAAGGAAAAATAGAGAAAATAAAATAATGACTTCATACATCCTAGCAGATGCATGTATGACAAAATTTAAGGGTTTTCATTCTCATGTGTTCTAAAAAACTCTTCCCCCTCCCCCACTACCTCTACCTATAAAATTAAAAATAAAAAAATAAAAAAGTAATAATAATAAAGGACCATTAAAAATAAACTTATATAAATTACGACATGTCTGTCTAGGTACAGAAAAATTTCACAACTTGTGCTTTTCCTTTTTAACTTCTTGTTTCCCCCCACCCCCACTTTTCCTTTTTGTTTTTTTTTTTTTTACATAAGAATTACAAATAGATAGAAGAACTCAATCCCCTCAAGAGTCAAGACCAAATCTCAACCTGATGAGAGCCATTCCACATAACAAGACATAATCCCTTGTCATGGACGACAGCACTCTCTACATAACCCAAATGTCAACTTTGCTTCGAAAAGGGAAAACAACAAACAGTTTCTAAGTTGAACAGCGCTGGCAGTTTCAGATGTCAAAAGTATGTATGTAGTTCAGAAATCTCGGAAACTCATTTTGGGGTCCACCCTTTTCCCGCTACTCCGTCCACGTCCTCTTCCAGCTCCTCTCCCCCTTCCTCTCGAACCCATGCGCTTGTAAAATGATTTGCCATGCTTCATCTCCACAAGTGAATGAAGCAACTCATCACAAAGAATGCAACCAACATATATGGTAGCTCCATCCTCCAAAGGTGTTGTCTTCTTGTTGAAGTCAACTTCTATGATTTTAGAGTCACAATCAGGACATCGCTCCTGAGTAGTGGAAATCTTGTGAGCACCTTGAGGGAGGAAGACAAGGCAATTGCACATATTGCAATTAAGTCTCCACTTCGGAGCACTTACAGGGTCTAGAACAAGTGTCCCACTACATTCTGGACAAGCACATAGTCCTTGGGCAATCAGTGAATGTCGGCATGTGGGGTGTGGGCAGAGAGAGCAGGGCATTCCAGCTCCCTTCCCCAATTTGCCAGAATTACCGGTTTTAACAGCACCAAAGAGTGTGTCCACACCTTCAAATGGAGGGCTATTGTAGCAGTATGGGCAGAGTGGGAATGACTTGCCTTCTGGGCCAGGCATGGAAAAGATCAGAAGCTCAAAGTTGTCTAAAGGGCAAGAAAGTTCCTTGTATAACTGCAGATAAATAATTTTTTTTGGTTATATATCAAATAAGAAGATACTCAGTGATGGGTGTTGGACATAAGATGCTAATAAATTCATGCTGGACAAAAAGTAATAAGTAATAACAGTTCTATTTTGAGTGGAGAAATACAACACCAATTTACTTTTGGCTAAAGAAAGAAACAAAGTTAATTAGATTGAAATCAAGGCTGATAATGTTAAATTACACCACTAACTCTCAGAACTAAAAGTAAAAGATGAATTAAGATCCTCTCCTTATGTTTGAAATGGAGAGGGTCCATTTCTTCATGAAAATTTATTTTTTTATTAATCTAAAACTGTACATATTGGCACAGAAAGGGCCAAAATGAAGATATAAAAACTTGAGGACCAAATTGAAAACATGACTAAAATATAGGGACCAAAAAGGTATTTTTGCCTTAGCTCAGTTTCCAATGAACCGGTGAACAGGACCCAACCTTGTTTATTGATATATATGGAGAGAGAGAGAGAGAGAGAGGAACAAAAATTTAAGTAGAGTACAAAGGCAATATAGAAATTGTATATAAGGTAAACCATTATTGTTCAGAAACCAATACCAACCTTATGTTCTATATGAAGACCTGAGAATATAGTAAAATATATCCACCAATTATACTAAAAAAGGGGGAATAGATTTTGAAGGTATTGAAGGGTACACATTAAAGAATGAAAATTAATTAAAAATAAATAAAATTACCTTGATGGTACCATTTTGAGGAAGATAATAAACCTCCTCACATGTACCACAGTACAGACGTGATGGTTGCATAGAGATGTATTTCATGTACCGCAGGCATTTACCGCACTTACTAAGAGCACGTCCTGAGTCAGCAAGTGGAGAAAACTGTGCTTCAAACAATGCATCCATATTTTCAATCTGAAAAGGGTAAAAAGAAGGAAGGGGAAAAGTTGAATGATGAGCTAAGAACGAATGTAGCTATAGATTCAAGAGGGTTGTAACTGCACACCAGATCAATGAGAACAATATCTAAAATAAAACATTGAGTCAAACGCACTATTAGATCAGGAAAAAAAAGGCCATGCATCATCCACATCAATGCTTCTAGTAATTATCTTCTATAATTTCCCCTAACCCAAAATACTTCTGCACATAGTGAGAATAAGACTGAGCATCAATGTGCTGAAAAGAGAGAGAGAGAGAGAGAGAGAGAGAGAGAGAGAGAATGCAATTATGCAAGTGGGAGAGGGATAGGAGGGCTCAATGTGCTAAGGCTTAAGAGGGATGATAAGGAGTTCCCTCATTTATAATACTAACGGGGAAGACAATGCAAGAGTCTTAATATTTTAAAAAAGAATTAAGGAAATAGCATAGGCATAGTTTGTGTACGTGCCCATTGTACTATATGCTTGTGTATCAAGTTATGGATGAAAGCCTCAACTTCTGGAAAAATTGTGTGTGTGTGTGTGTAACTATGACATCAACACATGCATTACAAGCCTCCTATAAACACATCTAAAACTTTCCATCATGGCAATAGGCTAGCTTACAAAGAATAAATTAAATCTTCATGACTAGCTAAGTACAGTTACTTGTGCTGAGTCACTTGGTGTCCATTTGGGAACAACTTATCTAACTTTTTGCTAAAAGTGTACTAAAGTATATTTGTACCTTGGAAAAAGTGGGAAAAAGTGAGGTTTTAAAAAGCTGGACATAAAAGTTAAAAGCTATAAGAGAATGCTAAAAGCTGATGCCAAACACACTTGATCTGGCATTCTAACTACTTTGTGTCACCAACAGCTGAGGTTTTGAATTGATGTTTACGTTTCCTTATTACTATGAGATACACAGTTATCTTTTAAATATTTGAGTACCTATACATTAGTGATCCATATTTTGGTCCTGTTTGAAACTGTTGTATGCAGTTTGGTGCCCATCCCACCACCTCCTACATTATAAAGTACGCGTTCTTATTCAAGGGAACTCGACTTCGTATTCCTTAGGGATTCTTCTATGGGAGTCTCGTCAATGAGTTGAATACTAGTGGTCTAAGCGCTTAACTTCCTAAGCAACATCTGGCATTGGGCAACTAGAAAAATCACCTTAAAAGTATTAGAACATTTTACATAAAACTAGTTTTAAAATTATACTATATAGATAAGTTATCACCAAATTGACAAAACAATCAAAGAATATGGAAAAGAGACTAAAGAGGAAATTTCAACTAAAGCCTCAAAAAAAAAAAATTGGATAGGTTACAAAAAATTTTATTAAAAAAGAAGCCAACCCAAGTACATTGGGGCAAAAATCAAGAACCAAAATTACAATGATCAAGTAAAACAGGAATGGAAAAACAAGTAAAATGCGATAGAGCCACACTACAAACAAGGAGAGTATGGCAGAAGGAAGACTAAATCTCTAGCAAGGACCATTCACATCCCTTAAAACATCTAGCATTCCTCTCACTCCAAATACATCACATCAAACAATGCGGCACGAGTCTCCAAAAGCCTATATTGCGATGACGCCCAAACTTACCTTGTCAAGACTTAAACAACTCAATTACCTTATGTGGCATAACCTAGTGAATTCCAAACAAACAAAACACCAAAGACCACAACTCAAATGCTATGGGACAATGAAGAAGAAGATGATCCACCGACTTCCCACACCTCTTACACATATAACACTAATCAAGAACAATAATACACCTTTTGCGAAGGTTTTCAGTTGTAAGAATCTTCCCTAAAGAAGCAGACCATGAGAAAAAAGATACCCTTGGAAGAACCTTCGATTGCCACACCATTCTCCAAGGGAAAGAAGTAAGAGTAGGAGGGTGGAAAGAAAGATAAAATCCTCTAACCTTAAAGTGATGCAGGACAACCAGAACAAAATTAAAACAATGGAAAAATAAATGGATATGACCTAGGAGTTAGCACTTAGGCCTGACTTGGAGTCAGCATCAAGTGGGGAAACCACTAAGAGTCAACACCTAGAGTAGACCTGGAATCAGCACCAGACCAAAAGAGACCAAACGGCCATTTTTTTCATTTATCAGAATATCAAACTATCCCCTTAAGAAGTACAATAGATTGTTTATAAATAATTGCTAAACCCTAGTTTTAATTGGCTAGGAAACCCTAATTGCCTTATTATAAAAATAACCTTGCTTCCAAATTAAAATACTAATAGCCTAATAAACTACTAGGACCTAAAACATAAAAATACAATTGACTTGCAAACATAAATAACACTAAATAAAAATCTTATTGCGTCTCGTGCATCATTCTCCTCTGGTTGGAGAAAACTCGACCATGAGTTTTAAAGCATTGAAGGATTAGGATGTTGACAAGTAACACTTGCTTCAAGTTTGGAATCACTTTATTTTTTTTGATAGGTAAGAAAAAGTATATTCATAAAACTACTAGATGCAAAATAGCACCAGCAAAACAGAAGTACAAAAACGAAAAAAAGCAAAAAAAGAATAAACATAAAAAGCATTAATTACAGAGAAGAAGAGAGTTAAGGAAAAAAGAAATAGAGTCACTAGAAGTGAGTCCCCAAGCCCTAGCCCAATCAAAAAGGGAACCAAAAAAGAGAGCAAGCAGCTGGTCTTCAGATCTATCTAGATCCTCAAACATCTAACATTTGGAACTAGATTGCAAATGTTAGATGAATGCTTCCCCAACCAATTTCACCAACTAAACAGACAATCTTGCACCGTACGCACGGGAACCCATGAAATCCCAAAAGTCCTAAAGACAAAACACCACAGCCGATAAGCCTTTCCACAATGTAACAACAAATGATCCACTGTCTCACCATAGCAACGACACATAATACACCAGTCAACGAAATCAAAGCCCCTGAGTCTCAAGATATCTCCCGTGAGGATCCTATTTCAAGCGGCTATCCAAACAAAGAAAGAGACACGTTGAGGTGCCTTAACCTTCCAAATACCTTTCCAAGGAAAAGCAATGGAAGAAGAGCCACGTAACTTATGATAATATGAGCAGATAGTGAAATCCCTGTTTTCTGTCAAGTTCCATCTCAAACGATCACCATTAGTCACGGAAGGTAAATTGGAAGCCAAAAATCGAAAGAAATCATCCACCACATCTGCCTCCCAATCATTAGGACCCCGAATGAAACGAACATCCCAAGTTCTCCTATCCCCTGCTCCTTAACATATCAAAGATGATTCTACGGATGCCTCTCTGTTTGCAACAAAATTGTGTAAGGTTGGAAAAGCCAAATGGAGAGGAAGATCTCCGCACCACCTGTCTGTCCAAAATTTCACTCTATCCCCCACCCCAACCTTATACTGGACATATTTGTTAAAAACTTCCCAACCTATCCGGATACTTCTCCACAAACCACACCCATGAACACCCCTTCCTAACTTAGAGGTCCACCCCGCCCATTCTTCCCCAAATCTCAAAGCTACCACCCTCCTCCAAAGCCTATTTTCCTCGATCCCAAAACGCCAAAGCCACTTTCCCAGTAAAGCTTTATTGAAAGTGGTCAATTTCCTAATACCCAAACCACCGTTAGCAATAGGCATACACACCTTCTCCCAACCCAATAAATGTGTCTTAGAGTTACCCCACAGGAAGTCCCTTTGTAACTTCTCAATTTTGTTGGCCACATGTGTAGGAATGGTGAACAAAGATAAGAAATAGGTGGAAAGACTAGATAGTGTACTTTTAAGCAGTGTCAACCAACCACCTTTAGATAAATACAACTTCTTACACCCTACCAACTTCCGTTCAAATTTCTCCAAAATAGTGTTCCAAATAGAAGGTGACTTATGGGACGCTCCCAGCGGCATACCCAAACCTTGAATTCCACCACATCAAACTCATTTGAAATAACAAAATCAATATGTGGAATCAGTATAATCTCCTCTTAAACCTTATGAACCACAAGAAACAATGTGGTTTTAACCTCTTCGACTTCACCAAGATGTAGATCTTCAAGCACCATGGATGGTTGATCAAAAGCACATTCAACAACTTCAACTTTCACATCATGTGCACCTTTAAGCTTGTTGCATTGTTTTTGAGTGAGTGCCATTATCTTTTCTAGCTGGGCATTAATCCTAGTGCTTATTTGCTCCCCCAATTTCCACGACATAGGTGAAACATTCTGATTTTCCTTTCTTACACTAGCAAAAAGTGAACTAAGAAGATCCAAGGAAATGTCTTCACTTTCATCTATGACCAGATTCATAATTGTTTCCTGGCTGAAAGTACAACAGGTGGATAGTTGGACCTAATTATCTTTAAAAAACTTCGAAACATCTCAACAACCAATGCATCACACTCAAGATCCAGAATCACCAAGCATAACTTGACCTTTGCAATGGTATCAAGAATTGAAACCATAAGAGCGAGTAGACACATTAGGCATATTTTCAAATGCTGCCACAATATTTCTTTCATTTGCTCATCCTTATATGGGGCATCTGGTGCTGTTATCCTTGTAATCTCAATAATGCAAGATACAACTAAAACCTTCACATCCATTTCAACATGTCTCAAAAGTTTATTAGTGATCAATGCCTTCACTGAGGGTAAAAGTGCATCTCGCATTGATTTGGATGGTTCTTGCTCCACATATGCTAACAAATTTTCAACTTTATCAAGAAGAGTAAGAAGATCATGAACAGAGGAAGGAGGGTTAAGAAGTCTATTCCCAACCTCCTTAATTTGCTTCTCAAATTCTCTATCTTTAAGCTGCTTCTCAAGCTTTCCATCAAAGGAAATCATTTTCAGCTATGAGGCACAAAATAGTGAAACATAGAGATTGAAACTAAATTTTCTGTTCAAAGTTGAAGCGCATAGGTTGACTTCTGGGTCTAATGGTTTGTTTGTTTTTTTTTTTTTTTTTTTTTTGGCAATTAGGCTGGTGAAGCTTGGGCTTTCAAATTATTATCATTATTATTATTATTATTTTTTTTTAAGTGGCAAGTTGGGTTGGTATATCTTTTATGGGCTGAAACAAGTGTGTATTGAGACATCCATCTAGAAACAATTTTTTTTTTTTTACATTCCAAAAGTAGTGCATACACTTCAAGTCTTTAACCCACATTCAAAATAATATAATTCAACAAAAATATAATATCTATCTAGAAATAAGTTCTTTACACCCCAAAAGAAGTGCATACACTTAAACTCAAATTCAAAATAACATAGTTGAACAAAAATAAAATAACATAGTCAACAAAAATATAATATCCTCAGGGTTTGTAAAGTTTCAATTTTCAATTATATCCCTTGTAAGTTTTTGTAATTACTTGTTTTTTTTTTTTTTTTAATTTAAAATATAGGTTGGATATAAAAGGTATTTGACAAATCTAAAATAAAATGAATATTTATTTGTTAAACTAATTAAACATGTTGTGTTAAATGGGTCATTTCAGGTTGACACAAATAAATTGACGTGTCAAACATGTCTATTGTGGGTTACGCGGGTTGACCCGCTTATGATATGTTTCTTATCGTGTCGCTTTCAGGTTAACCCATTTATGACCCAAACCCGCTAAGGCCCTTCCCTGACCTGCAAAAACCCGTGTCGGGTTCGTATCGTGTTCGCGGGTTGAGTCAAACATTGACACCCCTAATTGAGAGTAAACAGGACACTAGTGCCGCTAGGAAGAAAGAACTCAAATGGGACTATCGGGTTACCTCTGATATGGGTTCGATGGACTGGCTATTTGTTGCAACAGCTGCGGTCTTGTGATGGCTGTGGGCAGCGGCTTTGGGACGACAGGGTGAGTTTGACATTAACGAATTCTTGCGGTACTGTTCTGGTGGAGTGGGTTGGCGACGCGGTACTCTAAGACGGCAAGGTGGAGTGGTGTTGCACTAAGACAAAGGAGGAACTCAAAGTGGCCAGGGAATAGGTTGGCGCTTCAATCATTTATTGGGATGGCAGCGTTGGCTTTCCAATGGGTGGTGGCGTGTGAAGAACCTTTTGAAAGAACTTGACCAAGTCTGACTGTGGGGTTTGTTGGTTGTTGGGTCAAAGGGCTTGGGTTGTTGGGTAACCTTTTGGTGGCTTGATATGTGTGGCCCCGTGGGTATTGATAGATGGTTTTCTAATGTTGGTTTGGCAGAGATGTGGGAAGGGATTTAGAAGGTGGTATGGTGGCTGGATTTCTAGTGGTGGAAAAATATGGTGAATGTCTTTTTTTTCTTTTTCTTTTTTGTGTCTAGTTCTGGATTGACTTGCGATGATGCTTCAAATAGATCGGTGTTTGCTCTGATACCAAAACTGATGCAGGACAACCAGAACAAAATTAAAACGAAGGAAAAATAAATGGATATAACCTAAGAGTCAGCACCTAGGCCTGACTTGGAATCAGCACCAAGTGGGGAAACCACTAGAAGTCAGTACCTAGGGTAGACCTGGAGTCAACACCAGACTAAAAGAGACCAAACGGCCATTTTTTTCATTTATCAAAATATCAACTATCCACTCAAGGAGTACAATAGATTGCTTATAAAGGATTGTTAAACCCTAGTTCTAATTGGCTAGGAAATCCTAATTGCCTTATTACAAAAATAACATTGCTTCCAAATTAAAATACTAATAGCCTAATAAACTACTAGGACCTAAAACATAAAAATACAATTGACTTGCAAATATAAATAATACTAAATAAAAATCTTCTTGCGTCTCCCACATCATAAACCCTCTACTTCTAGCTAGTCTCCAACAATCCTTCTTAGGGCCAAAGCCCCTCACGGCTGAAGAGTAGACAATGCCCATAAACCGATCAAAAGATTCTTGCTCCCAATCCTAAGATGGACAACAAAATCAAACATCCCAATGAATCCTCCCACCAGACCAACCCATAACCTCCGCCACTGAAGCATCCCTTGCCCTACTAAGACAGTAAAGTTTTGGAAAATCCTCTGAGAGTACAATCCCCACACCACACATGCTTCCATGACTTCACTCTAGTACCATCACCCACCTCTTACTAGAGGAGTTTAGAAAAGTTCAACCAGCCACTTCTAATAAACTTCCAGAGGCTAACACCATATACGCACTTGTCACATTTTTCGTGCACCAACTACCCCAAACATTCCCATATTTTGCCTCTATAACCTTCCTCCATAAAGCATTTGTCTCTATGCCATACCTGCACAACCACTTGCCTAACAAGGCAGAGTTAAAACTTCTCAAACATCTTATACCTAGCCCCCCAAGCTGCATAGGCCTACAAACCTTAGCCATTTCACCAGGTGTAATTTAGAATTACCACTAATACCACTCAAAAGAAAAATATATAAAAATGGTTAGCCCCCTCATATCTCTCTCCCTAAGACTCTCTTCCTTTGTAAACTTCCCATGTACTAGGTGACACCCCCTTTTTGTGCTTTTTAAGGAAATTATACTTTCCTGTAAGGAAAAAAAAAAAAAAAGAAGCTCTCTTAGACTCCAGATTGCATTATGCCAGTAGACACTACTTGCATATAATAGATCTTTAGAGCTTAAAAGTTATATATATATATATATATATATTTTTTAAAGGTAATAATACTTTTATTGAAAAAAACTAAACATCATGTTCACGGTGGTGAACATGATGAAAAAGGTTTTATATTTAATTGTGCCCAATAACATGTTCATATATATGCTGGACAATAGGCCAACCAACTTAACAGTAGTCCATTTGAGGGAAAAAAAAAAAAACACAGAAAATATGATCTTGACAGGTACATCAAGGTTCATAAGCTACACTGTCAAAAAAATTAAAGTTAATTTTTTTTATAAAAAAAAAAAAAAAAAAAAAGGGTTCATACACTTCTTTCTTTGAACTTTGTGTATTGATGCCTTAAGGACAATAAAAGTGCATATTACATCAAATTGTCAGAATGAAAAAAATTGTAATCTTACACGATTGTGACAAATTTTTTTAGTGACACTCTATTTAGAGTATTGTTCTGTCCAAATACCAAAGAATTTTACCATATAAACAAAAATAATTGAACAAAGGCAAAAGAAGGAATACCCTGGAGTGAATTGAATTAAGGCAGTACGATTTTTTTTAGGTAATAAGAATTACTATTAATAATAAAATAAGTACAACAGTACATTGGATGCAGTGAGTGTACGGAATGTATACCAACCTACAACGCAAACAAACTCTAAAAAATGAAAAGTCTACATTACCATTGGGTCTATCCATATCTACTAATATCCAATGAAATAATGAGTTGACAAATACTGACTTAACCCTTGCACCTGACAACTCCTGCCCCCCAAAGGTTCTTCCATTTCTCCCTCCACAAAGTCCACATCAAGCACAATGGTACTAGGTTCAAGACTTCTAAAGGGACTTGGTTTCCTTCTGTATCCTCACAGCAGGCTAGCAAGCATACACGTGGATTTAGTCACCATTTCTATCTAGTTTCCAATATGCTGTCTTCTGTCCAAAGCTGAACCCATTGAGAATACAGTAAATCAAACAGGGCAGGGAGACAATAATTCCCAATCCTGCAATTGCCTAACATAGATAGGGTACTAATGCGCCACTTTACCCCTAACATCCAAATAATCACTAACCCTAGCATGTTTGTTAGCTGCAATTTGGAAAGGATCATAAACTAACGTAAACTAACCAATTAAAAGCCTTGTTCCCACACCATGCATCAAACCATATACCCTCACCCTCATGCCATCCCCAATTTTAAATCTAATAAATTTATAGGACTCCCAAAACCTGCTCTTATTCCTTTCCACACTCCCACTCCATGTGGAAATTCTACTCCGTCTGTAGTGCACTGGGAATCTTGCTCATATTTAATTCTCAGAAGGCATCTCCACAATTGGTCATTTCCCTAAGTAAAGCACCATATTCACTTATCCAACAATGCAAAGTTGAAGGAGCTTAAATTTTTAAAGCAGACCAGAGCAGCCAGTCTGACCAGTTGAACAGTGAATTGGGACCTAGACTGGTATGGTCCACATTAAAAAACCAGGAAAAAATTGGAAGGGGTCAAAACCAGTCAAACCGCTTCCTGGTTTTGAGCAATTTGATCAGTTTTGGCCCTTTTTTAATAACTAAATTTTTTTCTTATCTTACAAAAGAAAACCTTATATATTATTTTTTTGATAAGTAACAATCTAATATATATAAAATAAATAAATAACCGTTATATGTTAGGTTTACACATAAGCTAGCCCAACATTAAAAACTAAAGAATGTTAGGCCCTTGCAAAAACTAAACAATGTATTCATGTTTGAAATTCTTGATGGAGAGGTATTTATTGAGGAGGAAGTATAGTACCCCCTTTCATTTCAATCTGGGACTTTCAATAAGTCTTTCTTACAAAACAATAAATCCCTCATTGATTTTTTATTTATTTTTAAATTGGTAAGTTATAGGTGCACCCAATGGGAATCCAAGATTGAAAAAAATAAAATGATATTAAGAATGCTTGTACTAATAAAGGAGCCACTCTTTTTCTCTGTCTTTCTTTCTAGAGAAGAAAAGTTCCCAATTTAGCATGATAATATATATATATATATATATATATATATATATTTTGATATATAATGTAAGAACTTTTTATTAAAGAATAGCCAACCCAAGTACACTGAAAATGTACTACAGTGGCATGAAAATTTGCATGATAATTAACTACAAGTGTTTATAAATCTTCTTCCAAGGTCAAAACAAAAAGTACCTCTGAAAAATATTTTGAAACATCCCAAAATAAAATAAAAAACCATATAAATTTATTCTATTTAATATTATTAAATTATTATTAATTAAATTATTTATCAACCACTGTTTGAACCCCAGTTGGACTAGAAAACTAAAAACCACTCCCATTTCCCAGTTCTTTGCCCGGTCCAGCTTTTAGGAGGGGAAAAAAAGGCCAAACTGCCCCATTCTCAATGATAGTGTCACCTGTCTCCAATCTACCAGATGATTCATGTTGCAGTCTCTCAAATCTATTTGTAACTCTTACTGGTACCATAAACAAAGACATAAAGTATATGGGCAAGCTCAATAGGGTACTCTTAATAATAGTGACTCAACCCCCACAAACACCCCCCCACCCCCCCCCCCCCCCCCCCAAAAAAAAAAATTCTTCCCCTCTTGAGAGAGAATTTCTCCCACACTGCTACCCAACTCTTGGTCCTTTCAATTAAATCATTCTAAATTAAGTGGCCACAATAGTAGGCCCATATAATCCTTTGCTAAGAACCCACCTTACATCTTATATAATCTTATTCAAATTGACCCTCAACCCATAACTGTTTCAAACCAAATCAATGCCCATCTCAGTGCTCAGATATTTTCCATATTTGCATTACAAAATAAGATAGTGTCAACAACATATAATCAATGGGGAAGTATCCGGATGGGTTGGGAAGTTTTTAACAAATATGTCCAGTATAAGGTTGGAGTGGGGGATAGAGTGAAATTTTGGTCAGACAGGTGGTGCGGAGATCTTCCTCTCCTTTTGGCTTTTCCAACCCTGTATAATTTTGCTGCAACCAAAGAGGCATCCGTAGCATCTTCTCTGATATGTCAAGGAGCAGGGGATAGGAGATCTTGGGATGTTCGTTTCATTCGGGGTCCTAATGATTGGGAGGCAGATATGGTGGATGATTTCTTTCGATTCCTGGCTTCCCATTTACCTTCTGTGACTAATGGTGATCGTTTGAGATGGACCTTGACAAAAAATGGAGACTTCACTATCTGCTCATTTTATCATAAGTTACATGGTTCTTCTTCCATTGCTTTTCCTTGGAAAGGTATTTGAAAAGTTAAGGCTCCTCAGCGTCTCTTTCTTTGTTTGGACAGCCGCTTGGAATAGGATCCTCATGGGAGATAACTTGAGTCTCAGGGGCTTTGATTTCGTTGACTGGTGCATTATGTGTCGTTGCTGCGGTGAGACAGTGGATCATTTGTTGTTACATTGCGGAAAGGCTTATCAGCTATGGTGTTTTGTCTTTAGGACTTTTGGGATTTCTTGGGTTCCCTCACGTTCGGTGCAAGACTGTCTGTTTAGTTGGTGGAATTGGTTGGGGAAGCATTCTTCTAACATTTGGAATCTAGTTCCGCTATGTTTGATGTGGTGCATTTGGAAGGAGCGCAGTCAGCAGACGTTTGAGGATTTGGATAGATCTGAAGACCAACTGCTTGCTCTCTTCGCTGGTTCCCTTTTTGATTGGGCTAGGGCTTGGGGACTCACTTCTAGTGACTCTATTCCTTTTTTCCTTAGCTCTCTTCTTCTCTGTAATTAATGTTTTTTTTTTTTTTTTTTTTCCTTTTGTTTCCTTTCGTTTTTGTACTTTCGTATTGCTAGTGCTCTTTTGCATCTAGCAGTTTTTTGAATATAATTTCTCTTACCTATCAAAAAAAAAAAAAAAAGGGGAATTACTAGTTCCTCTCCTCTCCTCCCTCTATCTTAAAGCCCAACAATCTTCCTCCCATCACTGCTATAGTAATCATCCTACTAAGCACCTCAATCAATGGGATAAATAGCAAAGGTGAAAACGGGTCACCTTCTCTCTACATTATTAAGCAACATTATAGTCAGTGAGACATGTAAGGTATGTGCCAACATATACAGAAATGTTCAGCTGAAATAAGGATATTGACATGGATGGATAGAAATACAGGCATGATCAAAGAAAGGAATGGGTGCAATCAGGGCAAGCGAAAGATGGTACAAATTCAGGACAACGTAAGTCATTTACAAAAAATTTGATAACATGGAATACAGACCAAAGGTTGCACCAGTATTTGAATTGAAGGTGATTAAAGCAAAAAAGAACACAATTACATAAGTGCAAAGGAACATGATCCATTGATCCTACACTTACGGAAAAGATCAAGCACCACACTAAGCTGAATGGCGGAAAGTATTTGTGCAGCAAACCCCAAGGACCGGGGATTAGGGCTTCAATAAGCAGGTTGAGAAATACACAAGGCATAATTCTCCTTTTTAATTGGAAGATAACAGTGAGCAAGTAGTAAAAGAAGCACTCGGGCCGGGGGGGGGGGGGGGGGGGAGAGAGAGAGAGAGAGAGAGAACAAGATGAAATTTTCTCACCTGCTTAACAAAATAAGTGAACTTTTGTTTGAACTGTTGTAGGACATGCTGCACAACTTGAAAATGATCCATTTGACCTTTAGCAACAAGAGTAATCTGTTGCTCAATGAAACTTCGAATATCTGGCAAACAGAGATCTGGATCAATACATTGATAGCCTCTTATCAGGGTGATACCCAGGCTGGTTGGAACCAACTTCCTGCCAGCTTGTACCTGCAATTTCATTGTAAAGAGAATATTCAAATCTTGGAAAGAGAGAATTTTTCTACACAAACCCATGGAATGTCCCAAATGAGACAAGTCATTTAGCAATATAAAGATTCAGAAACCTGCACATAGTTGCGCTCACATATGTTGTTAATATGCACAGGTATTGAAGCATCTGTGCCTATTCCATTCTTCTCCATCAGGGAAATCAGTTCACTCTCACTAAGATATTCTGGAGGCATGGTACTCCCCTGGAGATTATTTGAAATTCAGATATCATCAATAACATAATAAAATGCACCATCAGTATATCAAGATATTTGATTTTAGCTTTTTCCTTTCCTTTTTTCCCCTTATTCAATATCATCTTAGAGAGTAGCATATCATCCTATCCTTAAAGGAGAGGCAGCATGTTAGAGCCAAACTCTCTACCCATCAACCAACCCCATTTCTCCACCCCCCAAAAAAGGTGAATACAAGAGCATTTTGAATTTCTAACAGCTCAAACAGTTTTTTAGGAGGATAAAATTACTACCTCATATAGCTCCACTTTTGAAGCTTCTATCTTCTCTCCTTTTGTAAACCGAGGAAGATTTCTCTCAGTTACTGCCAACCATGGCATAATAGATGTAAATCCTTCATCTATAACGTGCTGCCCAGTGCAATGGAAGCATTCTCCACCAATTGAAAATTTGACCTTTGTCCTGGAATAGATTAAAAGAATAAATGGCTTTCTTCAGCTTCATACATGATGCGTATGAAGGGGAAAAACCTTTGCTCAAAACAGATTAAAAGTAGACAAAAGCTTTGAGCCTAAAGACCATTTGCAACTTAATCACAAAAGAAGAAAGAGAATGCAGTGGTCATAAGTCAATTAGTTCATGAATTCATGCTTGACTACATTTAATTACCTACAAAAACGGTGCTGAATATGAGCAGAGCTTTAAGAGCTTTACTTGTGCAAATACTACAAACCCAAGCTCGAGTCCAGTTTGACTGTCGATCCAAATAACCACGTTTGAGCTATAGCTTGAAAATTTTTAATCAAGCTTGGCTTAAGTAGCAAAAAGAGTTAACTTCAAGCTTTTGTTTGAGATCGAGCCAAAGCTGAAGCTTTATTTTAAAACCACACAAGCATGCACTCTTAAATGAAATCTAACTCTAATGGTTCTTCCTCCCACCACAGTGATGGGATAGAGGAAGGGTTCAAGACCACTGAATGCGTGCTTGTCAATTAATATTATTATTATAAGGATTAGTTCCTATTTTAGTCCCAAAAATTTGCCTTATATGTGAAGATGGTCTCTAACGTTTTAAATATGTCAATTTAGTCCTGAACCTTTTGGTATTGTGTCAAAATAATCCCTACCGTTAAGGATGAAAAAAGCTAATGTGGCTAATGGTGATAATAAAAAAATTAAATTAAAAATAAAATCTGCCACTTGGGCTGCCAAGTAGCCTAAATTAATAATTAAAATAAAATAAAAAACTAGAATGGACCTTAAACAACCAAATCTTTAAAAATTCTCATGCCATATTTCCTCCTCACTGCCAGCATGAATCTTGACTCAAGCACAGATCTCTCTCTCTCTCTCTCTCTCTCTCCCTCTGCGTGTGAAAACCCCACACTTTGGCCCACTGTGTTCTTAGAAATCTCACCTTAGTAGGTCTTGGCCTTGATAATCCATTCATCTACTTTATGTTCTTTTGTATTTATATGTTTGGTTACAGAGAAAATGAAGGCAAAAAAAAAAAGAAACCAAATCTTGAAAGATTGATTGTACTGCTACTGAGTACACCCCCTGGTGTATATGGGTGATTCCATTTTGATCAATAAAAATTTTATTAGAAAAAGGCTACTTCATGCAAGAAGAATGAAGTAGCAAAAAGATATATACAAAAACACAAAAGAAAGCTAACTATGTACAAATAAGAAGGGAATCTAAGAACAACAAAACAGAAGAATCACTAAAAGTGAATCCCCAAGAACGAGACCAATCAAACAACATCCTGTAAATAATGCTATAAGCTAATCCACCAAATGCTCCTAATCCTTAACAATATGACTATTCTGCTTCCTCCAAATAGTCCACATAACACACAAGGCCAAGGGCACCAAATTCCAAACATTCAAAGCATGCTTCCCCAACCAATTCCTCCACCCCATTAATAAGTCACTCACCTTCTTCAGAAAGATCCAAGAAACTCCAAAAGACATAAGGGAAAAATTCCACAACTTGGAAACCTCACAATGAATCAACAAATGGTTGACATCCTCCAAACTACTCCGACAAAGACAACACCAATCTACTAAAATATGCCCTCGCCTTTGCAAGTAATCACCTTAAAGAATCTTTCCCCCACACAACCATCCAAACAAAGAAAGAAACTCAACGTGGAGCCTTCACACCCCCAAATACTGTTCCAAGGAAAAATAATAGGAGAAGATCCCCTCAGAGCACTATAAAAAGAAGGAATGTTGAAATCTCCACTTTTCTTCAACACTTCAACTCTACCTCAATCGATCCCTATTCACATTTGAAGGAATATGAAGCTCCAACTTGTGAAAAAAAAACCCTACTAATTCCACCTCCCAATCATTAAACCCACGTTGGAATCACACATCCCAACTACGTCTTTCCCCCATATTTTGTCTCACCAACACATCCTCCACTAACGCCTCTCTATTTGAAGTAATTGCAATTAATAGCGAAAAAGTCAATTTTTGAGGCTGATCTCCATTTCAGAGGCTGATCTCCACACCACTGATCATGCCAAAACTATCCCCTATCCTCTAAACCAACCTCAAACCGAATATACTAGGAAAATCCCTCCCACCCCATCCTAATACTCCTCCATAGGCCACAACCATGTGAAGCCCTACCCCACTTCAAACACCAACCCCACCTTATCCACCCCAAACTTTGAAACTACTACACGCCTCCATGATCAATTAAGACACAGGACAACCAAAAAAAAAATGAAACAACAAGAAAATAAAGGGATATGACCTAGGAGTCAGCACCAAGCGGGAAAACCATTAGGAGTCAACACTTAGGGTGGACCTAGAATCAGCACAAGACCAAATGGCCATTCTTTACATTCAAGGCTGTTGGAAGACGGGGTGTAGGGGAATGTGTCTCGCACCTTCTATTTGCGGATGATACTATTTTGTTTTGTGATGCGGAAGTGGAGCAGATCCTTCATGTGCGGATGCTTCTCCTTTGTTTTCAGGCTGTGACTGGTTTGAAGGTTAATGTCCTGAAGAGTGAGATGGTTCCAGTAGGGGAGGTTAATAATATTCATGCCTTGGCAGAGATTTTGGGTTGCCGGATTGGGTCCTTGCCTATGACCTACCTTGATATGCCGTTGGGGGCTTCTCATAAGTCCCCTTCTATTTGGAATCCTATCTTGGAGAAGATTAATCGGAGGTTGGCCGGGTGGAAGAAGTTGTATTTGTCAAAAGGTGGAAGATTGACGCTGCTCAAGAGTACGCTTTCCAGCCTTCCTATTTACTATTTATCCCTCTTCACCATTCCGTCACATGTGGCTAATAAAATTGAGAAGATTCAGAGGGACTTCCTGTGGGGGGAGTCGAAGGTTCATTTGGTGGGGTGGGATAAGATGTGTGCTCCTAAGGTTAATGGTGGCTTGGGTATTAGGAAACTAACTACCTTTAATAAAGCTTTACTTGGGAAGTGGTTATGGCGGTTTGGGGTTGAGGAGACTCGTCTATGGAGGAGGGTTGTAGCTTTGAAGTTTGGGGAAGAGTGGGGGGGTTGGTCTTCCAAGTTGGGTAGGGGTGTTCATGGGTGTGGTTTATGGAGAAGTATCCAAAAAGGTTGGGAGTTTTTTAGCAAGTTTATCCGGTTTGAGATAGGGGTGGGGGATAGAGTGAAGTTTTGGACAGATTAGTGGTGGGGGGACTCTCCATTCCATCTTTCCTTCCCGGTTGTGTATGGGATTGTTACTGATAGAGAGGCTTCTGTGGCCTCGTCTCTCGAAAGATTGGGGACCGAGGCTCGTAGAAGTTGGAAGGTTCCTTTTCTTAGGGATCCTAATGATTGGGAGACGGGAGAGGTGGATGAATTTCTCCATACCTTGGATTCTTGTTTACCTCACTCCGAGCAAGGAGACCGCATGATTTGGAAATTGTCGAAGAAGGGGGATTTCAACATTCGCTCCTTTTATGACAAGCTTCGAAGTCCCTCTCCTTTTACTTTTCCTTGGAAAGGTATTTGGAAGGTTAAGGCCCCTACGCACGTCTCTTTCTTTGTTTGGACTGCTGCTTGGGAGAAGATTCTTATAGGGGACACTTTGCGGTGCAGAGGCTTTGAGCTGGTTGATTGGTGTATTATGTGTCGTTGCAATGGGGAGACGGTGAACCATTTGCTTCTCCATTGTGAAAAAGCATATAAGTTGTGGAGCTTGATTTTTAGATCTTTTGGGATTTCTTAGGTCTTGCCTAAATCGGTTGCAGAAATGCTCTTCAGTTGGTGGAACCGATTTGGAAAGCACTCTTCTAGCATTTGGAATTTAGCTCCGTTGTGCCTAATGTGGTGTATTTGGAGGGAGCGGAATTGGCGAACTTTTGAGGACAGGGACAGATCCGATGACCAGTTGCTCGCTTATTTTTGTGGTTCTCTATTTGATTGGTCTAGGGCTTGGGGACTCACCTCTAGTGATTCCCTCCCTTTGTTCCTTTGTTCTCTCCTTTGTATTTAGTTCTTTGTTGTTTTCTGCTTGTTTTCTTGTTCTCTTTTCTTTTTCTGTTTGTTTCTCTCTCTGTATTGTCTGTTCTGCCTCTGTTTTCATGAGGTAATTTTTTGAATATACTTCTTTATTACTTATCAAAAAAAAAAAAATCAAAATATCAACTATCTCCATAAGGATACAAAAGGCTGCTTATTAAGGATTGCTAAACCCTAGTTCTAATTGGCGTAGAAAACCCTAATTGTCTTATTACAAAAATAACCTTACTTCCAAATTTTTTTTTTTTTGATAGGTCATAAAAGTTGTATTGATAGCGAAAATGCAATGTGTTTACAATTGTAAACACATGGCAAAGAAAGAATACAAGCAAATCAAATAGCAACTAACAGAAATAAGGAAATCAAACAAGGAAATACAATGTGTGAGGCCCCAAATACAAGACTACTCAAACAAAGTCCTAGCTAACGATGTCTTCAACAGTTCAATAGGTCTCTCAATGTCCTCAAAAGTTCGGGCATTGCGTTCCTTCCATACTAACCACATAAGACAAGCCGGTACCATATTCCAAACATTTGAAGAATAATTCCCTAACCAATTCCTCCAAGCGAAAAGAAGAGAGACAATTGTATACAGCATCACCTACTGAACCCCAAACATAAGGAAAACCTCACTCCATAAAGCATGAACAAACTTACAATGGAGTAAAAGGTAATCCACAGTTTCCTCATCACACCGAAAAAGACAACACCAATTAACAAGAGACAAGTTTTTCTTAACAAGGTTATCCATGGTAAGAATCCAATTCCTAGCAGCAGTCCATAAAAAAAAAAAGCCACCCTTTTAGGTACCTTAATACACCAAATGCTCTGCCAAGAGAAAGAAAAAGAAGGGACTTTTAATAAAGAACTATAAAAGGAGCACACATCAAAAATACCACTACGATTCAACTGCCAAATCAGAACATCATCACCCTCCTCCCTTGGTATTCTAGCGGAAACATGCTCAAAAAGAGTAAAATCTCCCCGTTTCCTAGTCATTAAATTCACGACGGAGAAGTAAGTTCCAACTCCTACTTCCCCCATCTAGTGCATATAAAATCAGATCAGAAATCAAAGCTTCTTGAACCACAGCACAAACAAACAGTTCCGGATATAACCTTGCTTCCAAATTAAAATACTAATAGCCCAATAAACTAATAGGACCTAAAACATAAAAATATAATTGACTTGCAAACATAAATAATACTAAATAAAAATCTTCTTGCGTCTCCCACATCAGATTCTCCTCGACCCCAAAACACCACTATTTCCCCAATAAACTTTGTTGAAGGTAGTGATCTTCCTTATCCCTAGTCCACCACACTCAACAAGAGTACACACCTTAAACGGAGAATGTTACTCAACAACAGGGAAAATTTTAGTTTAACTTTTAAACCAATGGAATCTCACATTTTCAAAAGAATCGGTTTTTATTTATTTATTTAAGTAACAATATTTATTAATATCAAAAAGGGGACACCCTAGTGCATAGGAAGAGTACAAGGATCAACAAATAAAATACAAAAATTACATGAATCAAGCAAATCAAGAAGAGAAGAAAATGATTGGTTTCGCAAAGCTGACAACCAATCCAATAAGGTTCTAAAGAAAAATAACTTGAGGTATGGAAATTTTCAAAAGAATCGTTCTCATTTACCTTTGCTAGATTTCTCCATTCCCACATAGAAAGGTCGTGCCCTAAATTCCTAGCCAACACCCAAAAAAAACCCAAATCCTTGTTGCGAAAATATGGCTAGGGCTGGTTTGCTAGTTTCAGATTTCATTATCTCTTTCAGGTGGGTATGGTCAGGGGCTCTGATTAAAATCTGTGTGTACAAGATAATGGGGTTGGGCCATGAACCTAGGCGAATGGTAAGCTTATCAATTGTGTACTCTCTGTCCTCATCATATTGATTAATTACAAGAAAAATATAGTAATTTTTCAGCAAAAGAAAACCAATGGACTATTCTACAATTAGGACTGACAACCAGCCACTCTCTACAAGCCAAACAGCCAGCCACTCTTTCTGACCTCTTAGGGCAGCCAGCCAGCCCCTTATTTTGACTTCTTAGATCTGCCATATATCCTCATTAATTTCAGCTTTGACTTATGTTGAGATAGCCTGTCTAGATGTAACTGTTAGCTAGTTTATTCCCTAATAGTTAAAGATTATAAATAGACTTTTTATTCCCTAGTAGTTAAAGATTATAAATAGACTTTTTATGTAAGAGCAGAATCAGTTTTTTGATATAAACTTAGTTTCATATCTGGACAGAAACTCAGTTTCTCCAGTTATTTTGTCTATCTAGATGTAATTATTATTATTAACATTTTAAAAAAAAATTTCAAGACTATTTTTACTAACTTTGTTCATGAGCCTTGTTTGTGAGCCTAATAAAAGTCAAGCTTATGTTTGCTCCAGCTTGAGCTTGTTTAATTATTTTCAAAAAAGATGTCATCAAGTGCGCCTTTGAGCTTAGAGTGGCTCATAAGCTACAAGGCTTATTTGTAGTGCCAAGGAAAATTCCCCTATAGAATGAACAAAGACAATAAGATGAAACAATAAACAAAAAGTATAGATCTTTTTTGTTTACCTTAAATACTTGCAGTCAGGAGAGACAGTCCCTATAAAGTGTTGACAGACATACTGGTATAGTCTCCAAGCATCTTTGCCCAGCATATCCTCAGTTGCTGACTGCATTGGGGTAATAGGAGGATGGTCACCTGCATCAGATCCCAATCGCGGTTGATGATACCCATTGGCAAGTAATCTCTGTACATCATTGCCCCATATCGTGTTATTTGCTAGTGCACCAAGTGTGCCTCTGAAGTCAAATGAAGAAGGATAGGCTGTGCTCTCTGTGCGTGGATAACTAGATGAAGATCATATAAAAATTATTAGTAGTTAGGTTCCAAACATTGAACAATAAACAATTAAGAAACTAATAATATACCGAACCATATCAATTTTATTTAAGACATTGCAGCATATTCTGTCACAAATCTTATTTTTATGTTCTCCAATAAGGAATATTCCACAAATAAAATTATAATATCTGCTTTACTTTCTGAGTATTTCCCGTAGAATATATATCACATACAACATATATATGACTTCACAATGGGAAAAAGATTACTACAAGACCTTATAAATCCTTGAGTGTACAAGCGTTCAGCCAGTTGCATAGCCATTTGAGGTCCAAAGCCCATGCCACTTGAAGCAACCTGGATAAATTAAAGCAAGGTACTTGAATTATCCCCAAGTTCAAAAAAATTCTTGTACAAACTAAGCAAGTTAGTTTTATTTCTCAAATTCACAACGAATATTCTAGGAGGAACTTTTACATATTAAACAAGTTAACCAGGCTTATAAAATTAAAAAGCAGTTTTAATTTTATCACGATAAAAAAAAAAATTATTTAAAATGATAAAACACGTTACTTCATGATGGGGTCATAGATGAACTTTAACAACTGTAAAAGTTTTCTTTTTTTGGATAAGTAACAAATGTAAATGATTGTAGTTGATCAATTTCCAGAATATGCTCATTGTTGTTTTCTAACTCAGACTTTAGCATCATGAATTTTCTAACACATGTGAACCCCTTAAAAGATGCTCTCGAGTTTAATGGAAGGTGGGTATATGGTTTCTGATCAAGATAAGAAATAACAGTGGAATGACAATCTCTCATTTGCTCTTTATTAATGATTAATATATATATATATATATATATATTGTCTTGAAATATTGGTCCTGAAAGTTAAGAATTATAATTCCGCTCTCATCAGGTGGTTTAGGGATTAGGAATTTGAGAACTTTCAATTTTGCTCTTTTAGGGAAATGGCTTTGGAGATTTGGGCAAGAAAGGGATGCTCTTTGGCGTCAAGTGATTGAGGCCAAGTATGGTAGTGAGTGGAGGGGCTGGTGTTCTAGATCGTCCTCTGGTCCGCATGGAGTTAGCCTATGGAAACATATTAGGAAGGGGTGGCACTCACTCATTATCTCGGTTCATTATGTATGACATTGGAGATGGTTCTAAAGTGTTGTTTTGGCTTGATTGTTGGTGTGGGTCATCTTCTCTCGCTGCCCGCTATCCTGAATTATATAGGTTGAGTTGCAACAAAGAGGCAAGTGTGGCGGATCTTATGAGGTTTACCAATGGAGTCCTACATTGGGAGATTCAGTTTTGCAGGGAGGTTCACAATCGAGAAATGGAAGCTCTCAGGAGCTTTATCCATTCCATATATGGCACCCCGGTTAGGGGAACCGAGGAGGATAAGAGGCATTGGTTGCCTCGTAGGAGAAAGGGGTTTACGGTTAGTGCTTACTACCATCTTCTTATTGGCCAAAAGGAGCATTCTTTCCCTTGGAAAAACATTTGGAAACAGAAGATTCCCTCTAGAGTGGCTTTTTTTGTCTGGACCGCAGCCTTAGGGAAATGTTTGACTATTGACAATCTTAGGAAAAGAAAGGTTTGCATTTTGGATTGGTGTTATATGTGCAAGTGTAGTAGTGAGAGTGTTAGCCATCTTTTCCTTCATTGTCCGGTTGCTGCGGAGGTTTGGGATATGGTGTTTGGGTTATTTGGAGTAAGTTGGGTCATGCCTTCGTCAGTGGTTGGTCTCCTTGCTTGCTGGCAAGGTCACTTTGGTCGTCTTCGCAACGGAGTTATTTGGAAGATTGTTCCTCCTTGCTTGATGTGGTGCATCTAGAAGGAGAGGAATAATAGATGCTTTGAAGACTCTGAGCGTGCTATCCCCGACATCAAGATTCTCTTTTTCCGAACCTTACTTGAATGGTTCTCTGTTTGGAGAAACCTTTCTTTTTCTCTTTTGGATTTACTTGACTTTTGTAATTTTCGTTCTTGATTTGCTCTCCCTTGTATACTCCCTGTGTGTGTGGGTGTCTCTTTTATCTTTTCAATAAAATCTTATTACTTATCAAAAAAAAAAAAGTAGTTTCAAGCCTCAGGATAAACTTGAGTAAGAATAAGTTGGCATTGGTGGGTACCAGTGTATAGTTGTTAAAAATCTGGCTGGGGTCTTAAGGTGTAAGGTGAGCAATTGCCCATGAACTACTCTGGACAAACTTTGGGTTCCTCATTTAAAGTTCGCGGTGTTGGATAATATCATCAAAAAGATAGGAGAACAAATGTAGGTTGTCAGAATTATATTTGTTGAAGAGGATTACACTACCATGTATTTCCTTATCTGATTTACCACACCTACCCATGTAGCCAATAGATTAAAAGTACATGATACAGCGAAGATAACTTAGGTCTATTGTAGAAGAAGGATTTAAGAATAAATTCTAGCAACAAACTAGATTAGTGAAGAAAAAAAATAGTAGGATTGAAGATTGAACGACCTTTTCTTTTCTTTTCTTTTTTCTTTTTTTGTAAGTTAAATAATGAAAAAGGTTATGACCGGCCCACTATGATAAGCACTCCAAAACCTAAAAGAATTACAAAATTATGCCAAAGAGAGTGATTCTTTGAAATCTAGTAAAGAGGTACTATCTATCTATGAGACCCCCCACACACAAGACCAATCCAACAAAGATCGATGTAGTATGTCTTCGAGTTGGTACTTTGAATTGACTTTATCTTCAAAGACCCAATTATTGCGCTCCTTCCACAATAGCCACATTAGATATAACTGTGCGAAATTCCAAATCACCAGCTTTATGGTTCGCAAACCAATTTCTCCACCTAGATAAAAAAGATCAGCCACCAACCTTGGTAGCACCCAATGGATCCCAAACAATCTAAAAACCTAACTCCATAATTCAAAAGTAACCTCACAATGGATTTTTTTTTTTTTTTTTTGGACAAGTAAGAAACAAATATATTCAAAAGCTACCTTACGCATAAAAAGAACAAAGCAGTCCAAAAATTACAAGGAAGAACAAAAATACAAAGAAAAAAATTAATTACAAAAAATGAGAGAACTAAGGAATAAAGGGAGAGAATCACTGGATGTGAGTCCCCATGCCTGAGACCAGTCAAACAAAGAACCACTAAAAGAAGCAAGCAACTGGTCTCTGAAACTATCCATGTCCTCAAAAGTCCGCCGATAATGCTCCCTCCAAATACACCACATTAAACACAACGGAACCAAATTCCAAATGTTAGACAAGTGCTTCCCCAACTAATTCCAACAACTAAAGAGAATATCTAGAACCGTTCTTGGTAAGACCCATGAAATCCCAAAAGATCTAAAAACAAAGCTCCATAACCGATGAGTCTTCTCACAATGAAGTAGCAAATGATCTATAGTCTCCCCACAACAACGACACATAACACACCAATCAACAAAATCAAAACCCCTATGCCTCAAATTATCACCTATAAGAATCTTATCCCAAGCTACGGTCCAAACAAAAAAAGAAACACATCGATGGGCCTTAACTTTCTAAATACCTTTCAAGAAAAGACAACGGAAGAAGAACCTCTCAACTCATTATAAAACAAACGGATGTCAAAATCCCCATTCCTCTTCAACTTCCATCTCATATGATCCCCATTATCCGTTGAAGGTATATTGGATTCCAAGATATGAAGGAAATCCATCACTACATTCAACTCCCAATCATTTAGATCCTGAGTGAGACAAATAGCCCAACTTCTCCTTTCCCCCACTCCCTGCCTTGCCTAGGAAAAGTCAACTAAGGCCTCTCTATTAGTGGCAATTTCATACAGAAACGAGAAAGTCAGTTGGAGAGATTGATTCCCAAACCACCAATCTTGCCAAAATTTCACTCTATTCCCCACCCCAATTTCAAACTAAGTATTTTTACTAAAATCCTCCCAACCCATATGAATACCTCTCCATAAACCACACCCACGTACACCCCTACCTAGCTTAGAAGTCCATCCCCCCACTATTCCCCAAACTTCGAAGCTACCACCCTCCTCCATAGCCATTTCCCTATTAAGGCTTTTTTATTGAAGGCAGTTACTTTCCTTATTCCTAAACCACCATTGTTCAAAGGTGCACACACTTTGTCCCATCCTAGTAAGTGATCTACTGTCTCCCCACTACAACAGCACATAGAGCACCACCCAACTAAGGTAAGACTCCGCTTAATAAAAATAAATTATCGCACGTAAGGATCTTCCCCATGCAGCTGTCCAAACAAAGAACGACACCCTCTTCAGGGCCTTAGTACACCAAATGCTCTTCCATGCTTTTTAATTTCATTAGATATAGTCAATTTTATATTCAGGGGCAATTCTACAATTTTTAGAATTCCTGCAAATTAAGGGTATTTTGGTAGTTTAATTGTGTCTAGAATTTTGTTAAAGATCCTAGGTATCTTAGGTTTTATTTTCTTTGAGTCCAAGTTAGTCTTTTCTTAAGTTTTTAGTTTACTAGTCAAACCCGAAGTCATAATCAAGGGAGTCAATTTTGTGCCAGAGATTGATTAAATTTGGCCAAGGAAACAAGATATTTCGGTACCAATTGATACAGGTGTACCATTTTGAGGTTACTGCTCTCTCTCTCTCTCTCTCTCTCTCTCTCTCCATATATATATGTGTGTGTGTGTGTGTGTGTGTGTGTGTGTGCACGCACACTTGTGTATTTATATATTTGTGTATTTACTTATTTATTTATAAACTTATAATTTAAATTTCACATATGTTATAAGCCCAAATACATCAACCTAATATATTTGCTTAAATAACATGTTTTATAACAATTTTTTAATTATTTTTTAATGTACCAGCTGAAATACATACCCAAAAATCTTCATTATAACTAGTACAAGTTGGTACATCTCAATATTTTATCCGGTCCGGTACATTTTAGATAAGTGCCGGTTTAATGGCCGGTACGGAATATAACACAAATGCTGGTACCGATACGGTATTAACTACCTTAGTCATAAATCATAATACCACTAGTACAAGAAAGACTCCTATAAAAATTTATAATAATAATAATAATATAAATAAATAAACAACAAACTAGTACATGAAATACCCGCACTTTTGAGGATGTTGAGAAATCTGCTGATTTTTTAAGTCTCTGCTAGTTAGGACATTGTTTGGGTGGTCTCGTATTTGGGGTTTTACACAATGTATTTCCATTTTTGATTTCATGCAATCTACTTCTGTTTAATTTGTTTGTATTTGTTTCTAATACAATCTGTTCATCATCGTGAACATGATGTACTTTTTTTTAATGAAAATATTTATTACCTATCAAAAAAAAAAAAGAAAAAGGAAAAAAAAAGAGTCTATATATATTTGTGTTCAATTTACTCAAAGAGAGATGGAATTGATTAATAAAATTATTGTGTGTTTTGAGCATTGAGACATGTTAGCCTTTGTGTGTTATTTTCTCCATTTCTCTTCTGTCTTTTCTTCTTCTCTTTATTGTGTTACTAATCACGGGTACTGTTTATACAGTCCCTGAACACAATAAAATACTCTCTATTCCTTCGTCCATACAACCCCAAATCAAGCCCTTTCTTTACCTATCAAAACTCTAAAACCCTACATACCTCTATCAAATTGCCATCAAATAACTCACCGAGCATCTTTTAATTCTTAACACAACCTCATAAACCTTTATTCAACCATTACAATTCCAAACCATAGGTCTACAATTACTGCTATCCCTACCAAAAGCATACATAGACAAATTCTCCAAGTTGTCATATGTCTACCTAGACTTGAACGAGTTCTCAAAAAATATTTATGAATTTAAGATATGCAGGCACATATTGACACATATATATCCAACATATAGCTGCATCCAACTTATGTTCAAGTATCCCTGGATTACAGCATACCCCCCATTTTTGGTCATAATGGGAAACCCTGTTTATCATACAGGTGCAGCTACCATAAGGAAGATAATCAAGCAACATCATATATTTGGGTTTCCCACAACTTTTGGAAGTGTTGGCATGCTAATATACCCCTCAAATGCACTTTTTTTTGGGCTAAGAATATACCCTCAAATACATTTAAATCAGATGTATGTACCTCTTTTCTTTTTTAATAATTTGATACTTGGGGGAGGGTGGGATTTAAACCCTAGACATCTCCGTTGGAAACACTAAGAAGTGCCAATTAATCAGATGTATGTACTAAATGTACATATGTAAGTATCTATGTATGCATATGAGGATGTGAATGTGTATGTCTGCATGCACATGTAGGCATATTACAGCCAAGAAACTCAAGCAGCAATCTCGTTCTACCTCCCACTTGCCCACGCCAAGACATGGCTGATATATTTTTTATTTACATTCCCTTCACAACCTAGGCCAAAATTATGAAGTACTTAAATAAAACAGCACGTTTAAAACCCATATGTCACTCATATTTAACTGTTCTTGCAATAAGAAAACCTCTGTTCCTAGATACTATAGTAATCAATCTCTTATCATTTTCCTCATGGGAAATATTTGTTGGGTTGTATCTCATTGATAAGCTGGTTAAGAACATATCTGGCTTGTAAAGCACACATCTCAAACCCATATGCTAAAAACATTCTGATCTGCCCAATGTAATATTAATTTCCAATCCAAATGATATTAGACAATAAAAGACAAGTCAATTTGCAAATTTTTCTGACCTTCAGAAGATTCACTGTATTAAGACCAGCAGGCCGACTTTTGCTTTCCTGTTTTTCTGATATTTCAGTAACTTCTAAAATTCCATCTTCCATTATTAACTTTTGAAACATCGTAGCAACCTGCAACATGTACAAGTATAACTCATATTATGTTTGCCAAAAGTTAAGAAAGAGAACTGCAAAGCTAACGCAAATAAGGGCTCACATCTAAGTCGAACAACTTGTCACGCTCCCATTCTAGCTGAAGTTCATAACCATTTTGTATCATGTAAGGTCGCACAGCCCAAAACTTCTCTGGCTTAAAAGTAGTTATTTGCAAATAACGCTGTACACAAAACCCAAGTGTAGGAGTCTGACATGGTCCGTAGCTGAAACAAGTAATTCATAAGCACAATTTATTGATGACTGAAATTAAAATTAGAACGCAGATAGAATTATGTCAATTAATAACATAGCTTCATGATTTTAAACTAGCTTATAACCCATGTGCATATGCAGGGGTGCAAAACACACACACATACCAAGTTGTGCATCCACCAACAAAAACTAAGCATCCATCCAAAATGATTCAAAGACCAACAAAGGCATCAAATAACCAAGGCAAAATACAAAGACGTGCATTTCCCCATCAGCATCCAACTTCAAAAGCAATTCAAAAGCCGATAATGGCTCACATGATTAAAAACAATCTAACACAAAATGATGGCTACAAAGACCAGAGAAAATAACAATACAATTAATGACAAGGGAAGACCAAAGAGAAAGTTCCAAGAAATAAAATTCTATAAGAAGTGCATTTCTCCAATAAAGGAGGGCACCACCATAATCTTCTACTTACATCTCTTGTAGCCTTTCATCTATCTTTCTCCCATCCTCTCCTTGTAACCATAAAATCCTTCAATCTTCAATTTCACTTTCAAGCTTAATTGTAAGTGTTCAAAATTCCAATAATCAAGTTTACAATTCCAAATTCATTATTGTGGTCTAATTTATATTTTAATTTTACTAGTTTTACATGTTTTATAGTTTTAGTTATAGAATAGTTTTATGGGCCACGGTTTGCACTCTTCATTCTGGAGGTTTAGCTATTAGAAGTCTAAGAAGTTTTAATAAAGCCTTGTTTGGAAAGTAGTTATGGAGATTTGGGAATGAGCGACAAGCCTCGTGGAGGAGAGTGATAGGGGCAAAATATGGTTGTGAAGGGGGAGGTTGGTGCTCTCTTCCCGTTATTGGCCCTCATGGTGTAAGTTTGTGGAAGTCTATTAGTCGTGGTTGGCCATCTTTTGTTCGTCTCATCCAATTTGAGGTTGGGGCCGGGTTTACTGTTAGATTTTGGCAGGATATTTGGTGTGGGGACGCTTCTTTGTGTGTGCTCTACCCAAGACTTTTTTCGTTAAGTCGAAATAAGGAGGCTTCTGTGGCTGAGTTGATGAAGTTCCCAAATGGTGTTCTTTTTTGGGATCTAACTTTTAGAAGATACAGCAAAGATTGGGATTTGGAATCCTTCTACAGTTTAATGTCTAGGATTTATGGAGATTTTTTTAAAGGAGTTGGGGACGATAAGATGTGTTGGAAACTTGCTAGGGGTAAAGGTTTTACTATTCGTTCCTATTACTAGGTGCTGTCTAATAGTTTCGATCAGTCTTTCCCTTGGAAGACTGTTTGGAAGTCTAAGGTCCCCTCTAGAGTTGCTTTTTTTGTGTGGACTGCAGCTTTGGGGAATATTTTGACTATTGATAATCTTAGGAAACGACAGATTTTGATTTTAGATTGGTGTTGTATGTGTAAAAGAAATGGGGAATCTGTTGACCACCTCCTCATCCATTGCTTTATTGCTTTTGATTTATGGTCTATGGTGTTTACTCTGTTTGGCATTCATTGGGTTACGCCGAAAACAGTGGTGGATCTATTGGCTTGTTGGCAAGGAAAGTTGGGGAGGCATCGGAATTCGGCTATTTGGATGGCTATGCCCCATTGTTTGATGTGGTGCATTTGGAGGGAGAGAAATAACCGGCATTTTGAGGATTTAGAGAGATCAGTTGTAGATCTTAAACTCTTCTTCCTTAAGACTCTTCTGGATTGGGTTACAGTGTTTGCTTTCGTTCTTTTTCTTCAATCCATGGTTTCATGGACTTCTGTAGTTTATGCACTTGATTTTTATTTGTCCTTGATGTATACTTCCTGTATACTTAGGTGACACCCCTCTTCTTTTTAATATATTCTTATTACTTATCAAAAATAAAATAGCTTAAACTACAATATTCTCTAGTTTTATATCTTATTCTTTAAGTATCTCCACACACTCACACACACACCAGGTTTATTTTATACTTTAATTTTTACTTGTTTTACATGTTTTAGAGTCCTATACTTCTATTGTTATAGAAAAGTTTAAATTAAAATATTCTCTAGTTTTATATCTTATTCTTTAAGTACCTCCACACACACACACACACATACCAGGTTTCTTCTGACCCACAATAATGAATTTGGAATTATAAACTTGATTATTGAAATTTGAAACACTTAAAATAAAGTTTGAAAGTGAGAATTGAAGATTGAAGGATTTTATCGTTACAAGAAGAGAATGGGAGAAAGATAGAAGAAAGGCTATAAGAGATCTAAGCAGAGCAACAGGTAGTCCTCACCTTTGTTGAATTCCCTCCATTTCTCTTCCAATAGCAAAAGAGGAAAGCAAAACCAAGGAGCATGCATTCAGCAAAATACAAACATGGTGGACATTCACCCTCAAAAAAGCAAAAGGAATCTACCAAGTTGTATATTAATGGCGCAGCCATAGCATAGTTAGAGAAAGAATATCCTCTTTGGAAGCCTAAGGCTAAGGCAAAGCCAAAAAAAAGTGTCCATGGCAGTTAATTTGGTTTTTATATTTTATTTGGTTATAAATTTACTAATTGGTTACTATCCAAACAAAGTCTAAGGTGAAGGCAATGCCTTAATGAGAGCTTCAACAGCAAGCAATATTATAAGTGAGATAACAATTTTTGATAAGTAGAAGTGAGATAACAATTGTGGGTTCAAATTGGGAGAAGTCTATTGATAAGTCTCAAGATAATTCTAATCCTAGAGTAAAGTGTCATACTTGTCATGGTTTTGGCCATATGTCTTTTCAATGTCCTTCAGAACCAATTGTTGTGCTTAAAAAGGATAATCCTAGTCAAGAGGCAGTCAAGGGTTCCAAGCAACTTGAACCCTAGGAAGCACGAACACAGACACAGGTACGACATGATGATACGACAATTTCTAAAAATCTAGGACACAACATGACAGGGATACGTATATTAATCAATTATTAATATTAAATTTATTTTTATTTTTTATATATGGCTAAGCATTCATGGTGCGGACACCACACTACATCACATCTGAGGAGATTATCATTTATGTTACCTTTATCTTTATTTGGGTTTATCTTTAGCATTTGATTAGTACTGGATTAGTATTTAAAATTGTTTAGAATTCGTATTAGGTATGCATATCTTTTATCTATTGTAATTCTTGGAAGCTATATATAAATCTCCAGATGGTTTATTTTGTATTCATACTATGATCAATATTATTCAAAGATTATTCATGCAAAGTTTGCATTGTGTTTGGTGGTGAATCCAAACAACCTTAGGTGGTGAAGCCTAAGGTTTACCGTGGGACTAATCTAGGTGGGAAGCCTAGATTGACCTGCATCAACTTTGGTATCAAAGCTTGGTTTCATGATGCAGCATGGAGAGGTCAGTGATGGTAAGGTAAGGTTGTCAGTGACAGTGGATTTTGGCGGCAGGTTGTGTGATGGCGTCGTTCCAGTGGCAAGATCAACGGCTGCTTGTTGGCTTTCAAACACTATTGTTCTCAATTTGTTGGGTTGGAGTTGTGGTTGTCATGGATCTGAAAATTTTGGGTTTTGTAGCGGTCAGGCGATGGTGTTGTGGTGGTTGGAATCATGGATCTTGTAATCTAGAGTCAAGCATGGATTGGGGTCACAGGCTTGGAAGAAGTAACAAGCTTCTCTGTTGGCTAGGAAACTTTTTTTGGGATGAAAAATTCATGTGGTTAAAGTGGGTATAGACGGCGGACTGGTTCTGGTTCTGGTTCTGGTTCTGGTTCAGGCTTGCTCAAAATCTCATGGGGTAAGAACATGAATAATATTGTATCTAATTGGTTTGTTCTTTGATGGATGAATTTGATTGGGTTAAATTGGTGAGATGTATGTCTTATTTGTTTGGGTTGCTGAAAGCTAGATAGATTGGATCTAGCTCTAATACCAAAGTTGATGCAGGACAACCTTAGGCTTCACCACCTAAGGTTGTTTGCATTGTGTTTGGTGGTGAATCCAAACAACCTTAGGTGGTGAAGCCTAAGGTCACCGCCTAAGGTTTACTGTGGGACTAATCTAGGTGGGAAGCCCAGGTTGTCCTGCATCAATTCATTTTTCATATAATGTTAAAAATATATCAATTTAAGAGCAATAATGGATAATAACATAACAAAATCCAAAAAACAAAATGCACCACGGTCATGTCCCGTCATATTTCAACCAAAAAAAAAAGGCTGCGATGTGTCCCAAATGTGTCAAACACAAACACGACAGCCCAAATGATGTGTTCATGCTCCCTAGCTTGAGCTTGAAGATGAGATTTGTGAACCCCTCGATGCTAACTTAAAAGTGAATGTTGACTTCCTAGATCAAGATGATGAGGGTATGACAGGCATCATTCGTCCGCTTCTTACTATATTTAAACAAGATGTTCAAGAGAATGAAGACCACTATCATACGGGAAAGAATTTTCAAAATCAAGTTAATTGCAAGGAACAAATATGTTCTTTGGCAATTGACACTGAGAGTTGTACTTTGTTTTAGGTTTTTTGGTGGGTGGAGATTTTGTGGGTTAGTTAGAGATCTCTCATCTCGTCTTCGCGGATGAAACTTTGAATTTTTGTTGAGTAGTTCTAGAGCAAATTTGACATTTGAAAGCAGTTTTCATCTGGTTTCAGATTATGTTTGGTTTAAAAATAAATTTGGGGAAATCTGAACTAGTTCCAGTTGGAGATGTACCCAATGTTAAGCTTTGGCGGGTATTTTAAGATGTAGAGTGGAATTGTTACCTCTGACTTATCTGGGTCTTCCTTTAGGTGCTACTTTCAAGGCAGCAGCTATATGGATTGGTGTGCAAGAGAAATTGAAAAATTACAAAGGGATTTTCTGTGGGGCGGACTAGGAGATGAGTTTAAGTATCACTTGATCAGTGGAAGACTGTTTGTGTACCGGTTCAATATCAATATGGGGTTTTGGGAGTGCATAATCTAGTTTTACTTCAATGGCTAAGTTGTTATCGTCCTCAGAGGCAAACTACCATTAAAATATCAGTTTTACTCAACCAGTTCAAGATTGGAAGTTAGAATTGGTGGTCTCTTTTATGGACCTTATATATTCTGGATCTTGGAGAACTGAGGTGGAAAAAATGCGATGGTGGAAACTCTATCCTAGGGGTGTTTTCAATGTTCGGTCTTATTATAGGGCCTTACAATCACCAGATTCCGTTTCTTTTCCATGGAAACCTTTGTGGAAACCAAAAGCGCCTAAATAGTTAGTTTCTTTATTTGAACAGCGGCACTGGGGAAAATATTAACAGTTGATAATTTAAGGAAGCAAAAAGTGGTGGTGGTGGATTGGTGTTGCATGTGCAAGAGGAATGAGAGACCATTGATCACTTACTCTAACACTGCCCAATAGCTCTATAGTAGCTCAAGAGTTATGGAATATGGTGTGTTCACTTTTTGGGGTTTATTAAGTCATGTCGTGTATTGTGGAACTTATAGTAAGTAAGTCAGGCAAGTTTAACATACTCAAAACTAAGGTGCTTTGGAGAATGATCCTTCACTGTCTTATGTGGGTCATTTGGAAGGAAATGAATATACGTACCTTTGAAGGGAATGAAAGATCAACTCATGAGTTGAAACTTCTCTTTTTTCAGACTTTGTTTGATTGGGCAAATGCTTCAGGTGTTTTTACTTTCATTTCTTTACCTAATATGCTTGATTTATGTACTTTCATTGTTTCTAGCACACTGCTTGTGTGCTTTTTTCCTCTATATTTTCTTACATCTTTATTCAGTGAAGTTTATTACTTATCAAAAACATATATAAATCTGAGGAAGCAATGAAGAAATTGGGATTAAAATTAGAGTTCAATCCAAAACCTTATCATGTGTCACGGATCACTAACACAATTGAAGGTTGATAAATAGTGCCTAGTCACATTTGAAATTGGCAAGCTTAGGAGACTTTTATGTGTGATGTGCTTCCCCTTAAATGCTGTCACATACTTTTGGGTCAGCCATGGATATGAGAGTGCGATGCACACCATGCTGGGCATATGTCAATACTTGCTCTTTTGTCGAAGGCAACAAGAAGTATACCCTCACATGTGCTAAAGACATGCCAGTCTTGAAGTTGAAGAAGAGTGCCTTCCTTATTCAAAAAATTGTGCCCTCTAATGGCATTCTTGGTCTCACTCCTAACCCGATGAAGTCAAGCTATTTTCAGAGGGGGAGAATTGATGGCACAACCATAGCATGGTTAAAGAAAGAATATCCTCTTTGAAAGCCTAAGCTAATTCAAAGCCCAAGAATAAGTGTCCATGGTAGTTAATTAGGTTTCAATATTTTATTTGGTTAATCTAGAGTCAAGGGTATTTTTAGTAATTTTACAATTTTTTTTATTCGGTTAATCTAGAGTAAAGGGTATTTTAGTAATTTTACAATTTTCGGGTATGGACCATCGGTATTATTTTATAAATAAGTTTTATTTAGTTTATGGGTCTCTATTTATGGGCTTTGGTTTAATTCAAATAGGACTTTATATATATATATATATATATATATATATATATATATTTAGACACACACACATATATAAGTTTCTACTTGATAAGTAATAGACGGTATACATTCATAGTATTACTTAGAAGCATAATAAATTTGATTGAGTGTTTTTATATTTTCTAAGTTTAGATACATAAATTTGCATGTAAACGTAATTGACATGCGATTAGAATTTAATCTGAAGGACACTTAGCATGAAATTGGAGTGCATTAAATCTAGAAACACTTGGCATCAAATAATGACAATTAGAATGACACTTAACACAAAATTGGAGTGCAATCAAAATCTAAATTAGAGTCCTGACTGAACTCTCTCTCAGCTTCTGCTTTTATATATTATATAAGATTAAAATTCTTTTAGAAATGCTGTTAGAAAAACAGTAAACCTAGGATCTACCCATCTCATGTCCACCTGGTCTATCACCTGAGCTATAGCTAAGGTAATAATTAATATTACACTATACATGAAGTTGACATTAAAAGGGAATGAAATCCACAAACCCAAGGCAATTAAACTGATTCCCAGAGACAATGTGTTAATAAGAATAATTCTAAACCACCAAGAATAGATACCAATGCAAATATGATATAACATAATAAAGCAACAAAACACAATGAAGATGTCCATAAAGTATTCAACTGAGACTGATAATAAAAATATTATGATAAATAAAAATAAATAAACTCATACGTAAGCAAAAGAATCTATAGCTGGCACAACACAGTGCATCAAAGAAGGAACTCAAAAAAATATAATATTTCATAATAGATCACGCATCGATTGACAAGAAGGAAGATAAAAATACAATCAAAATCTTATTTAATTAAAACATAATATTTGGGAACAAAAACCATGTAATAATTATAAGTTCTGTGATAGATCACAGCCTCCAATGTATTTTGAATCAGACCTCAATTAGTCAGCAAACTCAAATTGAAACTTAAACTATGGAGAAAAAAAATTGCAATTTAAAACCGAAGTAGAATTGAAAGCCCTAAGCATATACCTATGTTTTGCCGCTTGACTTGGTTTTGCCACTTCTATCTATCCTCTAGAAGTTACTAATAAAGAAAAAAGAATCTATCCACTAAAAGTTATTGATAAAGAAAAAATAATCCAAAGGCTCCATCACTAAGACTGCAGTTTTCTCTACCCTGTTTTCAGTTTACCCATTCTATGTTTTTTTTTTCTTTATCTTTTTTATAGGTGTTCATCCATTCTATTTTCCATAATATAATTTCTGGCCAAATCTGTAATTCACATATTTCAGGAGAATATGAGTTTTCCTGATCATTCACAAACATCAAAACAAAGAGCAAAAGTACTAAGGACAAAAGGAATATATGATGTCAGATAAATAAACTACAAAATAAAATGGGAGAGACAAAATAGAACTAACGATATGAGTCTAGCATCAAGATTCCCATATTTTCCCTGGAAATAAGTAGTTTGAAATCGCGTGAATGCAACTCCAACTTTCAAATCTATCTCTTGCCGAGCATCTACAGCCAGTGCCTCATCTTCATTGGGTTCAACAAGGTTATCCATGGCCTTCAAAATGTCTTTGTCTGTAACAGAAGAGAACCGTGCACGATAAACCCTTCTTCTAGCTTCCCTCATACGAAAGCCAGTGCAATCAATAACTGCAAAAAACAATTAATGTTATTTGCAGAGGTTTTAAAGCATCCCCTGAAATAAAAGCATGACCTGAAATTTACCTGGCGTGAGCATCATGCAAATAGTAAAGGGACAGTAAAAAATACAAGTGGCTAAACGTGCAGTTTTTATCCAAACTGCCATGCATTTATAGATGCATTTTGCAGCAATTAAAGAAAATTGAGAGAGTAGGAACTTTTTCTGACAAGTAAATGCTTGTTTGAGAGGAACTGACAATCAGTTTGTTAAAGATACCAATACTATTGGTCTTGTCATATATTCTATTCACAGCTATCCCAAGCCCAGGAAAAGGAGCAGGGTTGCAGTAAGTTGACGGCCAGTGTAAAATTGTCACTTTATCATTAATGAATCCACTAAATATACACATTGAATAGTCCATTACTAGCGAAATGCTGACCCTGAAAGGAAGATACTATTATGGGTTGCACCCTATGCTGTCTGGGTGGAAATCATCTAGAAAGGGTCAGAAAGTTTCTAAGGGATGAGTTGTCCCTACCACCTGTCCTATTCAAGAATATTCCTAGTCTTATTGTAATCACCCATTCTATAAATGGAATGAATAGTAAGAGCGGCCCCTAACAGCTCCTCTCTCTTCTATTCTTTTCTTTTTCTTTTCCTCTTCCTTTTTATAAGTTAAAAAAAAAAAAAATCATTGATGAAAAAGGTTACAACAGGCTCACAATGATAAGCACTCCATAACCTAAAAGAAAAAACAAAAATTATGCACAAAAAGAAAGTGATTCTTTGAAATCCAGGAAAGTGGTACATCTATGAGAGCCCATGCACAGGACCAATCAAACAAAGATCAAATTAGCAAGACTTCAAGCTGGTTCTTTGAACTGACTTTATCCTCAGAAAACTGCTTATTTCACTCCTTCCACAATAGCAACATCAAAAAAACAGTGCAAAATTCCAAATCACTGAATAATGCTTCCCAAACCAATTTCTCCACCCAGATAAAAACAAGGCAACATCAAAATTTGGCAACAAATGATCTACCGTATCCCCACTACACAAGCACATAGAACACCACCCAACTAATGTAAGACCCCGCTTAATAAGATTATTACAGGTAAGGATCTTCTCCCAGGCAACAGCCCAAACAAAGAAAGAGACCCTCTTATGGGCCGTAGCACTCCACATGCTCTTCCATGGAAAATGATTTTTCGGTGCACCACGAATAGCTTCATAATAAGAGCAGGCAGAAAAGATGCCACTCCCTTTGAATATTCATATCATCCTATCACCCTCCTAGGAATATTGGAATACAAGAGATCTAAGAAGGAATTGACTGCCTCCAACTCCCAAAGAAAACCATCTCACATTTCAGATCCGCCCTTCCCTCCCATTGGACAACCCAAGACTGAATGGATTGAGGCATCCTGATCAAGCAAACAAGCATAAAGGTCCAGATACAACTCTTTAAGAGAATGACTCCCACACCATACATCATGCCAAGATCTTAAACGAGAACAATCCCCTGCCTCAAAAGACACAAACAGCTGCAAAGTGTCCCATCCAGCCCCATATACTCCACAAGCTACACCCATGCAATTCCCTAGCTAACCCCAAAGTCCAACCACGCCATTCCTCCCGAAACTTCATAGCAATAACCCATCTCCATAAATGAGTTACATCAGTCCCAAATTGCCATAAACACTTACCCAAAAAAGCTTGATTAAAACTCCCCAACCTTCGTATCCCTAACCCACTAGTAGCAATAGAACACACACTATCCCATGCCACCAAAGAGAACTTAACTTTTCATTCGAGGCACCCCACAGATAGTTTCTCTATAACCTCTCTAACCATTTAGCCACACCACAAGGAATCGTAAACAAGGAGAGGTAATACGTCGGGTTGGTAAACTCAACAGTGCATTTTAAAAGCGCCAGTCTCCTACCCTTTAGCAATATCATCTTTCATTTCTTTTCTTTGACATGGTATCATGAAGATACTATTATGGGTAGTACCCTTGTTTTATATGGGTGGTGAGTGGAAATGTTGGTAATGGCTCCGGTCTTCGCCACTGTTGTTGTCGTGGAACAGTGGAACCAAGCCCATGGCTACTGCAGTTGGTGTTTTCCAATGAGAACAGGATGCTTCACAGGCCTTTCATAGCCTTTATAGTAGGGGTATCATGGTTCTTAACATGTTTCAACTTGGCTCAGTGTTTTTTCCTTTGATTGCAATGGTTAGTTGCCGAAGAATTGTAGCGTTTCCTGTGTTCCTCAGTTGTCAATGGCAAGTTCCGTTACCAGGGTGGTGGATGTCAACAGATTCCAAGAGTCGTCCACAACATTGATTGCCAAAGTTCTCCCTATTCTAGGATAGGAATAGCCCCAAATTGTAAGTCCCATGTTTGTCTTTAGCCACTATTTGGTTTTTTGTTTGATTCAGCCTTCTTATTATTTGTGGGCCCAGTTAATTTATATAAAGTGTTGAGCCCACAATACATTTTTGACCCACATTAAACCAAACCCAAATTGTATGCCTTGTAGGTATGCTCCATCGACCAATTGGTCCAATCTATCAACTCATTTGACCCACCAAGTCCAACCCACTTAGAAAGTTCATAATTCAATTTTAACTACGTTTTCCTATAGTTTTTAATTTTCAAATTGGTGCGGACATGAGGTACAAGCCCCCAATTACACGCACGTATAGGAGGAAGAGTAAAAAGAAGACAGCCCAACTTGTGGCCTTATAGATGGAGCCTATTAGTTATTGGGCTTGAGATTAAGCAAGCCTGAGCATTTAATAATTAGGGTTTCTTTAGGATCTTTATGCATTTTTATTGTTAGCTATTTAAACACTTTTTCTGTTTATTGTAAGACAACTTTTGAGAATTATTAAAAAAACGTGTATTTTCTTTTCACTGATACCGACTCTAGTTTGCTTGGTGCTGACTCCAAGCAACCCTTAGGTGCTGACTCCTAGGGTTTATCTTTTGTTCTATTGTTAGTGTGGTTGTCCTACGTCAAAAATTTTCTAGAATGTGCTATATGATGGAAGCAATGATGAGGTGGCCAACCAGGCATAATGATGTGGTGGTCAAGCATATCATCCCACATAGAAAGTTGATGTGGTAGTGTTCCTAAAGTAAGGCTTCTTTAACATGTGATTAAATGTTTTTAGAAATGTCATTATTGTTGTAAAAGTTAATTAAGCATGTGCTTAATTAAATTTAGAGATAGCTATAGCTTGTATTTGAATTTTAGCATGGGATAAATGGACAAGCTAAAATCTAGGAAGTTTGTTATGAATGATGGTAAGATGGAGCCATCATGAGGTCATTATAACTAACCCATTAGGCTATAAATGTTAAATAGCTAAGCTTAACCTTATAAAACTCAATAGTATACATTGAATAGGATTTTATCTTTGATCATATTGACGTTGAGATCCCCCCCTTCTCTCTCTAAGCCACTTTCTCTCTCTACTCAAATTCTCTCTCTTTCTTGAGAGCATTAATATTTTTCTTGCATCGCTATTAGATTGTACCAAAGGCCAATGAGTCTTAGTAAATGTTAGTCCTTCTCCTAATTGGTTTAGAAATTCTGAGTAAGTTTTCTTCATTATTATGAATCCTAGTAAGAGATTGAATTTAATAAACTTCCAGTAGCTTATTTTAAGTTTTGAGGGGGTGATTGCCTTCTCAATCCTAAGAGCATCCACAGCAATAGAGCTAAAAATTTAGCTATTTGGCTCCACCAAAAGTTACTTTATCTATTTTACCTACACACATGCTGCAGCAGTGGATCTATTTTAGCTTTCAACACAATAAAATAATATAAACATCACAATAAAATAATATAACCACTATAATAAAATAATATATCCCACTACCCAAAAAACATCCACAGCACCAACTACAACCACCTCTACCATCAGCCACACCCACAACCACCAACATCACCACCACTAGCAATCCACAGCAGGAAAAAAAAAAAAAAAAACCCCCAAATCTCCAATCATTTTCCTCAACCCAGACCAAACAAAATCACCAATCACAAAATAAAAAATCACCAATCAGGGGTTGGTCGGCAGAAGGGGTGGGTCGGTGAGCTCCATGGGTTTCCCAGTTAGGTACGGCTGGTGGGTCGGCTTGAGACTGATCGCGGATGGCGGATGGCGGCTTAAGACTGGTGGGTCGGCAGATGGCGGTGTGGGTCTGAGGCTGATCGGCGGCTTGGGTCGGCTGGTGGGTCGGCTTGAGACCGAAGTTGAATGATGTGAGAGACCGGAGTTGAGAGAGTGAGAGACCTTGAGAGAGATGTTCAGAGATGAGATGAGAGTGAATGAGAGAGAGAGAGGCGTGTATTATTTTAATCACTGGCTGATTAAAATAATATTTTTTTAGCTCTCATGAACAGTGCACATCTATTTATAGAGGTGCACTATAGCAGTGGAGCTAAAAAAAATAGATTTAGCTCCACTGCTGGAGCTAAAAAATACCAATATACCAATATAGCACCACTGCTGTGAATGCTCTAAGTGTAATTACTTAGGGAATCTAGGTGTGATCTCCTATGGTTCATCTTCTTGTTCTTCTCATTATATTCACTGTTTAACACCAAACAGCCATCCATATTTATTAAAAATCCAATCTTTTATTTACCTAACCTTACCCAAACCCTAAAACATAAAACTCTTTCAAGAATTCTTCCAGATCTCATCAAGAATCCTAATTTAGTGATTATTTTATAAATATAACACATCAAAATTGGTATCAGAGTTTACTAAAGCTTTAGTAAGCTTCATACATACGATACATGGTCCTTGAGGAATACAAAAAGTGTATGTCAATTAGGAATAGGAACGGTAATGTTTGTACACGTATTAAATGACTGAGAAAATTTTTTGTTTGTTAGCACAGTAGCTGCTGACAAAAATTCTATTTCAATTAGGAATAGGAATAGTAGTCCTTGTATCGTAACAAACTACTGGGAAGAGTTTTTGTCTGTGAGAAGTTCAGCTATTGAGAATTTTTTGTTTGTAGTGGGTGGGAAGGTATTTCAACGTGGGGAGTGTTTTAGTTACATGTAACTTCCCACTGTAACTATCATATGTGCATTACATTTTGATGAAGTAGTGTTTCAACGTGGGGTAGAAGTTACAGCGTGTCACATTCACACTCTTGTTAAAGATATTGTCATAAAAACAAGAAAATCGTACTTGATGCTATCCACAAAAACTCACATGAAGAAAGAAAAATAAATAACGGGTTTTTGGGGAGTTACCTTCAAAGCAAATATTTTCTCCTTCACGGTCACAATCCAACCATAACACCAAATAACCACAGCTGCGAGCTTCTTGACTTAAATGCCTACAAATATGAGCCTTATACCAAGAGAACGAGTCAAAATTATTGCAAAAGAAAGAAGTCTGCAATATCCAAATCAGCATAGAAATGGAATTACGCTTCAACCCAACAATGATTTCTGACTATAAGTTTGATTTACATGGACAATTATCCAAATAAAATTACTGGAAGACAATTGTATGATATAAATTCAAATCCTGAAATTTCACTTGCTGCACTTTTTGCGGGAGGAAAAAAATTTGCATGCATGACATGGGACAAGAACTTGCAAAAGATGTCAACTGATGCAAGCAAGCGGACATACCCACAGTCACTGATATGTCCACATATCTGATTCATTAAAATCTTCTATATTCAAACACTCATAACAGCTTCCCGAACTTCCAAGAACCACACAATACAAGCAACACATCGCATAGTTTCTTAATACTGCAAACAAATAATTCTTTTTTGCTAAGTAAATAAAACAAATAATACTATGTATACTTTCTTTTTATATAAGCAATAATGCTTCATTAAAAAAAAAAATGAAAGAGTACAAAGAAACAAAGCACAGGCAGTGTGCTAAGAACCCAGCAAACATACAAAACTATGACACATGAAAATTACAACTATCAAGCAAATCAAGCAAAGGAGAAAAAGTAAAAACTTCTGATGCATTTCTCCACTCAAACAAAGTCTAGACGAGCGCAAGCTTCAAATCCTGAATTGATCTTTCACACCCTTCAAAGGTCCGAGTATTCCTATCCCATCAAATACCCCACATGAGGGATCATACTCCAAATCACTACATTTTTATGCTCGCTGAATTTGCCCATCCAACAAGCAAGAAGCTCCTTTAACACCACTATGCATAAAAAATGGTACCCCAAAGAGCAAGAGTGACATATTCTACAACTCCCTAGCTACAGGACAATGTAATAGTAAATGATCTGTGGAATCCCCATCCTTTTTGCACATGCAACACCAATCGACCACAATGATTCGGCACCTCCTCATCAATGGTTAATTTTTTTCCCCATGCCGTAGTCCATAGAAAAACTAAACTTGTTTGGAACTTTAGGTTTCCACAAAAGCTTCCAAGGAAAAGCCAATTTAGCTATAGAATGCAACACCTTATAATAGGATTTAACTTGAAAAATACCTCCAAAAGACACTTTCCAACATATCCTATTCGTTCCATCCCGTCTCATTGGTGTTGAATAAATCAGATCCATAAAAAATGCACTCTAACTCCCAATCCTGTACCAATCTATTAAAACTGACATTCCAATGGTAACTATCCCCTAAGAAAGATAGGAGCCCTATTACGGGAAATAGCATAAAGCTCAGGAAAAATCTCTTTCAAAGGGAGCTCCCCACACCAGGAATCATGCCAAAACCTGACAGAAAAGCCATCCCCCACCTTAAAGCTAACAAATCATTGAAAGGTGTCTTATCCCTTCCTAATAGTCTTCCACAAGCACACACCATAAGACCCCTGCACACTATTAAAACACCATCCCCCCCCCCCCCCCCATTCTTCCATATTTGGTATCCACCACCTGTCTCCACAAAGTGTCCCTCTCCATTGCATACCTCCAAATCCCAAACGCCTAAACCCCACATATTTCCCGTTCCTCCCCCCACACAACCAAAAAAGAAAAAGAAAAAAATCCCGCTGTGACTTCTCCATGAGCTGCACAATACTCATTGGGATTGGGAACAGAGATAGATAGTAAGTAGGCAAGCTAGATAAAGTACTCTTAATCAATGTGAGCTGTCCACCATTAGAAAGCTACATGCTCTTCCAACCAGCCAAGTGCCTCTCCATTTTCTCTAGAACACCAGTCCAATCAGCTTTTGCTTTAAAAGTGGAGCCTAGAGATAGACCCAAATAAGTCATGGGCAAGTGAGCTACCTTACACCTCAAAATACCGACCAAAACTTCAAGCCCTGGCACTCAGATTTCCCTAGATTAATCTTCAAACCAGATATAAGTTGAAACCATAGAAAAACTGCTTTCATGTGCCAAATCTGTTCTATATGTACTTATCTTTCATGTACACAGAATCTCATATAATGCAGCTTACATATCCAGCAACAATATTTCAGCATGTAAAAGGTTATGCCAAGTTGCCAACTACTGCAAGAACTCTGGTTTGGGGCAACTTATCAACAACAACAACAACAACAAAAAAAAAAAAAAAAAAAAAAAAAAAAAAAAAAAGAGGTTTTGGGCCACAAGGGAAAATTCATTCCAACCAGTCCTTTTAAATTAGTACAAAAATTCCAGAATTTTTTTTTGGGGGGTGGGGGAGAAAAAAAAAGATGAACATGGAAAGAAAAAGAAACTAAAAATAGAAAGGAAGCATAAAAAAGGCTATACCTTAGGGTTTGATTCTGTCTTAGTAATTTGAGCTTGGAAAAGATCCAAAGGGTCGGTGGCTGTCCAATTTTGATATGTTGCTGGAAAATCTACACTAGATTCACACAAAGAAAAAACAGTACATTGAAAAATCTAACCACAAGTCATCAAGACAGGCAAAGCATGGAAAGTTGTACTAGATAGAATTAACAATTCAAAAGCAGCGTGAATTAAAGCTAACGCTACTTGTTACATTTGCTAAACACTGAAAATTTTCAGATTCTCTCAGATGATTAGACTTACAAGTTACAACTACTTGAGTAACTGAACACAACTAACACAAATGATGACATTATAATTTAAAATCAATATTCAAATCTGCGAAAACAGAATTCACTTGGTTCCTTGTCAGTTTCTATGAAAACAGAAACATTTTATGTGTTCCAACAAAAGATTTCACTTTTTTTTTTCTCTCAACTGGAACTAGCATTTCTTCCTATGCTAAAACTATGCACAAGTTTTGACTCTATTAGTGGAAGAGAGCACGTGCTCACTGGAAAATTACAAAGAAAAAACACTGATGGCATAACATGTAACAAGAAATCGTTTAAAGATAGTACATGGATGCATCCAAATATTGTAAAGCATAAATAAGAATCAATGAAGACCAAATAATACATTTAAGCCTACATTGAACAAGCACATTACAGTAAACAAAGAAAGTTGAATTTAAGGGTATCAAGTAACTAGTATAGTATTGATTAAAGTACAATTTTGGGGAGATTTCTGAGAGAATAATGACCTGAACACATGCCCAATGACTGAGGTGACTTTAAATTGAGCGCGAAAGCCGAGAAACATTCCCTCGAATTCATGCACATCTGTGCTACCCCTTCTAGTAGACATCTGCACCATACACACACATTTGCCTTTGAATAAACCTCACTAACACTCCACATTCAACAATACAAGGACATAGAATTTTATTATAAATACAAATTCAGGAAATAACAGAAAAATGAAATAATTAACAATTAAAGGGCACAATTTGAATCTGAAATTAGAAATTATAAAGCTAGGGTTTGAGAATGTTGAAAATAAGGAGGAGTACTTGGCCATGGGAGAGTTGGGAAGCAATGGAGAGAGCGATGCTGGGCTTCTCAGCCACCTGCATAGAAACAAGATTGAAAAAGAGAGTATGAATGACAGAATCTAAAACAAATAAGCAAACAAGATAAATTTTTAGAATAATGATGTTACAGAGTACCATGAGAACAACTTTGGGAGGAGCCATGAGAAGAAGAAGAAGAAGATTGATGAGATCTGTTTAATCTTCGGTTTTTGGGTTTGGATTTTCTTTTCTTTTTTTTTGGTTCTGCGTCTCTCGATCAGGCGCTATTCAGCTTTCAAATGAACACTAGTTAATTAGAGATGAAGAAAAGTGCCTCCTTGTTGTGAGGAAGGACTATCCATTTATTGTTTTTCTTTTTTCAATATTTCGATTTTTCAAAATTATTTTGTTAAAAATCTTCTTTTGCAACTTATTTTAATAGCCTTTTCCAAACTCAGACTTATTCAAAATTGAGTACAAAAAAGTATAACTCCAAAATTAAAGTTCTATGCAATTCAGCGATCTATGGCAAGTATGGAAATCGATTTTCTTAAACTCAAGTTCCACTAAATTGTATAGAACTTGATTTTAGAAAAAATCAAGTTTCACGTTGGAATTTGATTTTCTATAAAAATAAAATTTAAAAAAAAGGTTACATAACTAAATAAATTGTGATGGAAGCTTTGTAACAAATTTTTTTTTTCAAAAACCAAATATTTAGCAAAAAAATGCCTTTAAACGTGTATTCAATCAAAAATAAAAATAAAAAATTTAAATATGTAATCTGATTTTTTTTTTCGTTTTTTTTCCTTATTGGATATTGATTAGAAATGCTCCTACTAACTACTACCCTAACCCCTATTCCTTTGACCCCAAACACTTAGCAAAATGTTTAGTCAACTGTAATTTAGCTAAAATGTAGTTTAACTATTTTTTTATTAAAAGGAATAGTTATTATTTATGAATAACTATCTATCTATCTATCTATTATATTATATAATATAATATATAAAAATTAGATTTCCAAAGTGGAAGATGCACATAGTAATGACATACGTCTCTTTCTAAAGACATAAAACAAAGACAAGTCATCTTTCTTATTGCTTTCAATGTCCATTAATTACTTTTCACAGAAAAAAAATTACAAAACAAAAAATCAAAAAATAGATATAAATGGTAGGTTATAAAATAACTATCTACTTATTTATTTATATATATATATTTTACAATGATTTTTTTTAGAAAAATATTGAAAATGAATATAAAAAATATAGAATAGAAAATCTAATTCTCATTTATAAAAGAAATTATTTTCTCTCCATAAAATTTTTTGGTAAAAAAATTAATAATGAATATGAAAAGTCTCAAAGTTTTCCATAAACCTATATGGTAGCCCAAAGGGCCTTTATTCAAACTTGCTATTATGCTACCACATTAGATTTGATGAGGTTTTTTTCTTATTTTCAAAAAAAAAAAAAAAAAAAAATCATCACATTAACTATTCAACTTACCAGTTATATATACATTTTTTAATTACCAAAACATACAAGTCCTCTTCCTCTTCCTCAATATTTCCCCTCCCTCAACACCATTGAATCATAAATACTTTATTTTCTTCCTTTACATATTTTTCATATACATATCTTATAACGAACAAGTTAAGTATTTGTGATGGAGAAATTTTCTTTTTCTTTTTCTTTTATGGCTAGAAATTTATTATTTTTTTACTATTCACAAATGATTGTTACTATGTCAAGTTTGATAAATGCTGTAGAGAATAATACTTTAAAAAGATACATCTATCTGTCATAAGAACTTGTTATAGTTGTATGAGTTAATATATTCTGTTGAATTTCAGGGGGTAAGGTTCTAATGGCAAGTCTCGTTTTTTGCTGAATCTTAGTGTGGAGTTTTGAAAAGCTCATTCCCATAAGATAGCTATTTAGAGACTGTAATTCTGTCTTTGTGGAGCTTGAATCTCCATCCTCCTTGCCAGGGAGTTGACAACCGAGTGCTTCAATAAATGCCCCGGTGCTAACAAGATGTAATTCCAAAGCCTGAAGGGTCTTTTGGAATAAAGGTTTCTGTCTAAGGGTGAAAGCTGCTTGTAAATTATCAATAAGTAGTTTAATATGAAGAGGAAGGTCTGTAAATTCTCCATCCTGAAACATGAGCTCAGTGTGGATCACTTTTTGCAGAATTACACTTTTTTCACCACATGAATACATTGCCTCTGCTAGCAACGTATCTTGAAGGGATATTGTCTCTATCGAGATGCCTTCATGCAAATCTGAAATCCTTACTGAAGGTTTTTGAAAGTGGGGTTGCACTGCTGGTGCCTTGTCCTTTCCTTTGTCTGCTTGGGAGGTTCTTTTACTTATAGTAAAGGATTTTGACATTGAGAAACTTTTCTTTTTCCTCTTTAAATTTATTTTTTCTTTTAGGTTCAATTTGCATTTTGATTTATATATTGTGTATGTGATGATAATGTGGGAGGTTTTGGTACTTATAGGTACAATAATTGATTTGAGAAATACTACACCTTTGACCTAGCTCTTTCTTTTTTTCTATGATTCCAATATTATGTTGATACAAATTGGTTTTCTCTTCAAAAAAAAAAAAAAAGGTTTTTAATTATGGTGTTGCTATTATCATGGAAGTACTAGAAAATGAGAGGAAAATAAAAGTCTTCCATGATTGAATTATTACTTTCCATAAACAATACTTGATCATCATTTTTTATCTCAATCTTTTCTTTTTAGAATTTGTTAGACAGGTAATATTATTATTGCTCTCCATTAAATCTATCCAAGATAGTAAACTTTTCAAATGATAAGTCCTATAAAGTTGAGAATTCAAAACCTTACATTTAATAAGTATTGTTTTTCCTTAATTTTATATAATTATATCCCATAATTAGACGTTGATGAAAATAATGAATTTATTACCATATACCAAGGGTGGCAAAATCCAACATGACCCGTGAACCTAACATAACACGAATTTAGTAGGTTATAGTTTGAAACTTAATGGGTTCGTATCATATTTGAGTTGACATGACTAACCTGTTTAATAAACATGTCGTCTCTGGGTCCAACTCACGAGACCCGTTTGACATGTCTAACATGTTTAACTAAATGTCATTTTACTAATACATCATTCAAAACCCTACATATATAAACTTATTAGTTGTGTGGTTTATTTTGTTTGACATATTGTGATTAATTATTTGTGATATTAAGATATGCTTTAGTTTTAAATTATTATTTGTGATGTAATTATATAATAGTTCTAAATTTTATATTTAAAAATCTATTTGTTTGGTTTTTCATCGTTCAGATCAATTGGGTTAACAATAAAATTTGAATTTTTTTCCACTTTGATAAAATTTGATAAATGAGTCGATACAACTAATCCGTTTAATAAATATGTTGTGTTAAAGTTGAGGAATTTTGACCTATTTAATAAACATGTCAAGTTAGTGTTGACTCATGTAGTCAAATATTCATAGGCCGACATGACACGAATCTAACACGCGAACACGAATTGTCACCCCTACCATATACGTTATTGGTAGTAAAAATGACAATGAATATGTTTCTAAACCAAAGAATTAACATGGAAATATAAAATATAACTATAGATTCCAATTATTCCAAAGTATCACAAGTTAGCGACAAGCGATCTATGCTGTCATGGTGGTGATTGTTAGTGACATCACTAAGAAAAATCTAACTTCCTTCTCTCTCTCTCTCTCTCTCTCTCTCTCTTTATGTTTTTATATAGATCAATTTTTGTTTTCTGACTAAAATAGCCAATATTACTCAGTATATTTGGTATTGTTTCTCACCAACTGGTATGTAAAGCAACACAAAATGAGGAGGTTTCTATACCGATTCACTAATCAACACTGTGGGGCCAAAGAATTTGGCAACCCCGGCCCATTTCATATCAAGCCCAAGGCTCATGCCGAGGAGAAAGAAATGTCCGAGGACGAACAAAGAAGGTCCCAGTTGCCAAAAAGATATCATCGAGGACAATCCTTTCCTCGGCCAACCAAAATCGTAAGAAAGAAAAGCGACATGCCCTTAAAGACAGCCTCCCCGGGCGTCCCAAGCAAAAAGGATTAACACAATGGGCCAGCCATGGGAGCATGGTGGAGGAGCAATTCTAGGAGAAGCTGTCACCTCCGCATTAAATGCCCACAACTAACATCCTGGCCACATTAATGTGGACATGACCCCTGAACAGTGATATCTGATCACCGCAACTCACAGAGCGTCAGAAGGAGTGGCTGATGGGACAGGCACTTAAGTATAAGCATGGATGACTAACAAGTGTAGGACCAAGATGGTTCAAAGGGAATTATATAATGTAAGAGACCTTCCATAAGAAGGGGACCGGGAGAGTTTTAGGAGAACACTGTAGCGATCACAATCCTCCTTGTACTCTGTTTAATCAATCTATATAGAAACTCATCGCCTCAGATGGTGAGTTCATCTCCTCGGATCATGAGTTCATCTAGCTTTGTGTTCCTAGTTCTTACTTAGTCATCTTTTACATCCACATTAGCCATTGTCAAATTCATTAAAGTCTAGCTCTTTGACCCACTCTCTACAAATATATTGTACCGGGTCCACTGGGCCTAGATCCCATTCACTTTTGGGCCTAGTCCGAAAATCAAGACCCTACAATTGGCGCCGTCTGTAGGAATTACTTGTGTGATAATGAGTGCAGCAGTTAGTTAGGGTAGGATCAAGCCCCCATCAGCAAGAGTCCCCGGGGAGAGCCATTATGGTGGCCAGTTTACTGTATTATACGGGGAAAGTTGCTAAATGGTGCACAATTCTAGGGGCTTCTGACATCATATGTATGCCTTGTACCCCCGTCAGGGGTCAGATCCTCGCGAATCTAGTAGCCGAGTCCGCTAAACCCCATTAGAGGAAGGGGCAGCCGCACGGAGCGATTCAAGGGGAAGCTGGTTCTGGAAGGTATATATTGATATCTTCTGATCTACTGAAGTGGTTAAACGGAGCCTTAGCTATGACGGGTCCTCGGACCTCCTACTTTGGAGGAATTATCATACATTAGCAAGTATCTAAGTGTTAGACAGAATCAAGGTCTTGCATGGTCCTCGAACTCAAACCTATGAGAAAACTAATAACTCTTGACAAGTATCTAAGTGTTAGACAGAACCAAGATTTTGCATGGTCCTCATACTCAAACCTATGGGGAAACTAATAACTCTTGACAAGTATCTAAGTATTAGACAGAACTAAAGTCTTGCATGGTCCTCGGACTCAAATCTATGGAAAAACTAATAACTTTTGACAACAATCTGAATGTTAGACAAAACCAAGGTCTTGCATGGTTTTCGGACTCAAACCTATGGGAAAACTAATAACTTTTGACAACTATCTAAGTGTTAGATAGAACCAAGGTCTTGCATGGTCCTCGGACTCAAACCTATGGGGAAACTAATAACTTTTGACATCTATTTGAGTGTTAGACATAACCAAGGTCTTGCATGGTCCTCAGACTCAAACCTATGGGGAAACTAACAATTTTGACAAGTATCTCAATGTTGGACAGAACAAAGGTCCTGTATAGATCCTTGGACCACAGTCCTTGAAAAGATTAATTACTTCAAGTATCTATCTGAGTGATGAGCAGAATCTAAAAGGAGTCTGCCTCCTCAGATCGCCTACCCTTTCCCCACTCAGCAAAGATATAAACTCTCCGGACCACAAACCTATGAGGAAATTTGCATTAGGAGCTTAACATTTTTTGTTACCCATTCAATAAAAGAAGAGCCTTAGGTATGTTGGGTCCCTCAGACCTTCTGCTAAGTGTTAAGCAAGGCCTTAGCTGTGCCTGGATCTTCAGACCAGACACTTGGGAAAAACAAACACTCCGACGTCATTATAAATGTCGGACAGAGCCTTAACGCACGATGGTCCATTCGGATCACCTACGTTAAATCCAACATTCTCTGACGGTCGCACAGTTTGCGTTATGTTCTTGGTTGTTCCTACATAGTTAAACTATTTAAAATTAGCAGCCAGGTGTTACTACAAGCTTTGTTAAAGTCAGGATGACAACTTTTTGTTACCGTCAACAGCATCAGTTCTAAGTCCCAATAAAAAAATAAAAAAAACAACAACACACCCATTAACATAATACTCACTGCAGAAAAAGGAAAACTTCACAAAGTAAAAATTGCAGTCCTTTTTATTAAATAAAAGAAAACTACATCATATACAAAACAGCTTGGGCAGGCTTGTTTTAAAGCTAACTATAGAAAAAGAGGCTAAGGCAGGCTTGTTTTAAAGCTAACTATAGAAAGAGAGGCTGAGGCAGGCTTGTTTTAAAGCTAGTTATAAAAAAAGAGAAAGCCCATGGGAATGGTAGATTCACAGTCTTGTTCTAGCAGCAATCGAGTAAGTATGGATAGTACCGGCGATGAGAAAGAAGAAGAGGCGGAAGCGCCTGAATTGGTTCCCACCTGCTGAGGCTACTCTGAAGCGTACTCTTATCCAGAAGTTAATATCTGTGCTCCTAAAAAATCGTCCTCTAGAAGTCTCGTTAGCTGCTTGCAGTGGCGAAGATAGCCCCTTTTTCTCCTAACTGCAAAATGTCCTGCCGTTAGGGTGAGATCCAAACTCTGTCGCACCGAAAGTTTGATGCAATCTACGCCTGCTACGGCTCCTGGCTAAAGGATGAGGGTTTTCTTTCTTGCCCAGTTGAAAGGTAGGAAAATATTTCACCTCTGCTTCCTTTGCCTCAGCTGCGATGTCCAGGATCTAGGCGGCATTCTTGGTTCCTGAAGGGTTGAGAACTTAGAGTTCCTGCAGAACTCAGGGGTTTGTAGATGTGAAAGAACGGTTCCCCCAGGGTGCCTTATATAGAAGGCGAAATCTAGGGGAACTTAATTCGCACGAAATTCAAAGAGAGAATTACAAGCAAAATAAGTCCCGCCCAATTTCCAAGGAAATCCTCAACCGTTAGATCTGCGTCGCTTCATAAAGGCACTACTGAAGGCGCGCCTCGTATACCGAAGCAATCTGCATCGCTCCATAAAGGCATTAATGACGGCGCGCCTCGTATACCAAAGCGCCAAGAGCCTGCCTTAGGCAGATGAAGAGGCTCTAGCACTTACGGAGGACAAGACTCGACTAACCGTGACATAGGCCTGAGGACATCAAAATCCTCCTCCCCGCCCGAGGAGCCGGACAACAGGATTTTAAGAGACTATTGTGGGGCCAAAGAATTTGGCAACCCCAATCCATTTCATATCAAGCCCAAGGTCCATGCCGAGGACGAACAAAGAAGGTCCCAATTGCCAAAAGATATCGTTGAGGACAATCTTATCCTTGGCCAACCAAAATCGTAAGAAAGAAGAGCGGCATGCCCTTAAAGACAGCCTCCTCAGGCGTTTTAAGCAAAAAAGACTAATACAGTGGGCCAGTCATGGGAGCATGGTGGAGGAGCAATTCCAGGAGAAGCTGTCACCTTCGCATTAAATGCTCACAACTAACATCCTGGCCACATTTATGTGGACATGACCAAACAGTGATATCTGGGTCACCGCAACTCACAAAGCGTCAGAAAGAGTGGCTGATGGGACAGACACTTAAGTATAGACATGGATGACTAACAAGTGTAGGACCAAGATAGTTCAAAGGGAACTATATAATGTAAGAGACCTTCCATAAGAAGGGGACCAGGAGAGTTTTAGGAGAACACTGTAGCGATCCCAATCCTCCTTGTACTCTGTTTAATCAATCTATATAGAAACTCATCGCCTCGGATGGTGGGTTCATCTCCTCGGATCATGAGTTCATCTAGCTCTGTGTTTCTAGTTCTTACTTAGTCATCTTTTACCTCCACATTAGCCGTTGTCAAATTCATTAAAGCCTAGTTCTTTGATCCACTCTCTACAAATTCATTGTACCAGGTCCACTGGGCCTAGATCCCATTCACTTTTGGGCCTAGTCTAAAAATCGAGACCCTACAAACACAAAAAATTTTGATTGAACTGGCCGGTACAATACAATATTGACTCTATTTCCTGTAAAATATCATTTTCTTTTTCTCTTTATAAAGTAACCCAAATTTAAAATAAAAAAGAAAATAAATCAGCACTTTACATAATGTTTAGTTGGGAGAATGGAAAAAAGTTGGAGATGATAGAAAAGTGGGAGAATAAAAAATATTTTAATTTTCCATCATGAGTGCTTAGGGTCTGTTTGGGAATCGCATATTTTGCTAAAAGTATTGCAAATGAAGGTAAAAGTTAGCTGAAATAGTACAACGAAACCCATAAATAGTACAAAAAAGTTTAGTGTGACTCATGATTAGTAGGAGTGTCAATGTTCGACCCAACCCACAAACTCGACACGGGTTTTTGTCGGTTAGGGTTGGGCCTTAATGGGCTTGGGTCATAAACAGGTCGACCTAAAAACGACACAATAAGAAACATGTCATAAGCAAGTCAACCCGCATAACCCACAATAAACACATTTGACACGCCAATTTATTTGTGTCAACCCAAAATGACCTACTTAACTTAACCCGTTTAACTCATATAACAAATAAACGTTCATTTTATTTTAGATTTGTCAAATACCTTTTATATCTAACATATATTTTAAATTAAAAAAAAAAGCGAGTAATTACTAATTACAAAAACTTATAAGGGATATAATTGGAAATTAAAACTTTACAAATCTTAGATTTCTAAACCCTACAAACCCTAAATCTCTAAATTTTCTTATAAATATCTATTTTTTTTTTTCAGCTGTACTACTCACTTTGCTATCTTATAAACTCACGCCCAATTCTCAAACTCAAAATCTTAAACCAGTTATTGTTCTCTCTCTCTCTCTCTCTCTCTCTCATGTGTTTAGTGAGTTTTAGAATTAAAGAAAACCGTTTTCTTAGTATTTCAAAATTCTGTAGTAATTTTTTCTGCATAATGTTTTTGTTCTATAAACTTTGAACTCATGTGTTGTTATTAATATATGAGATATACTAATTGTTGATTAAGGCCACGGTTGTAGCTTTTGTCTTATGCCATGTGTATTTTTTGGTGTTTGTATTAGTGTTGGACACCATCTGCATATCTTGCAAGTGGGTTTATTAAGATAGTTTATAAACTACATCTGATGGGTATTGCTTTTAAAACTGTTGAGGCATGATCATATTTTGTAACTACTAATGGCATAGAACTTGCACAAATGAAATTATATGAGCTTGTGGAAGATGTTATGAATTTGGACATCAACAAAGAATCTATGGATGATAATTTTAGTCATAACCAGGATTAGTCTACTGTTTGTTCCAATTCTTTTAATATTGATACTTAACATTTGGCGAGTTCCAAGGATATTATATTTTTATTTCATTTATGAATTTGGACATCAATAAAGAATCTATGGATGATAATCTTAGTCATAACCAGGATTAGTCTACTATTTGTTCCAATTATTTCAATATTAATACTTAGCATTTGGCGAGTTCCTAGGATATTATATTTTTATTTCATTTTTGTTAAACTATGTTATTTTGAATTTGGGTTGAAGTGTATGCATTTTTTTTTAGAATGTAAAGAACTTATTTCTAAATGAATGTTATATTTTTATTGACCTATATTATTTTGAATATGGGTTGAAGACTTGAAATGTATGCACTACTTTGGAATGTAAAAAAAATTATTTCTAGATGAATATTATGTTTAATATTATGTAGGTTGAAATGGATTGTGTTACATTCGTGTCAACTAAACACAATTTGTTTATAAAGCGTGTCAAATAGGTTGGGTTAGGTCAACTCACCTTATTAACATATCGAGTTAGGGTTAAAGGATCATGACACGATTATTAAATGGGTCGGGTTAGGGTTGAGCCATTTAGTTGAATACCCCTACCTCGACATGACACGAACCCGACACGCTAACCCGAATTGACACCCCTAATGAATAGTAGCAAAAAAAAGCTGAATAATAAAATAATCTGGCTTTTTAAATAGATGCCAAACACACACTTAGTACCCGTTTGGATTGAGAGTTTGCGTTTCTCACGTTTCACATTTCCAGCGTTTCACGTTTCCTTCTTTTTTCTTTTCTTTTTTTCTTTTTTCCCGCACTTGTTTCTGCTTTTAGAGATAGAATCCATTGTTCATGAACAGTACGCGCACTGTTCATGCACTGTAACAACACTGTTCACATGGGACCCACAACTACTTTATTAAAAAAAATTAAAAATGGATCCCACAGCACTATTCACACATTTAAAAATTATTTTGCTACAGTGTTTTCAGTTTTCAGTTTTAGTAAAAATAAGTTCAATCCAAACGAACCTTTAATAGGAGGGATGGAAAAGTGGAATGGTAGAAAATAAATTACTATTATACCCTTATTGTAGTTTGAAATAGAGTAATAAGGGCAATAATGTATTTTGCTTCTCACACATTTTTATTCTTATTTTCCTTTAATTTGGAAGGATAAGTTTGAGTAGGCATGAGTGGAAAACAACCACATCTACCATAAACTATCCACCCAATTAAACAATGGAAGCTCCCACAACAATCCTCTCATATTGATTATAAAATAAATAAATAAAAACAATCCTCCAGTTTTCATTTCATAGTCTTCCATCCAACCAAACGGGAAGAGTAAGAAAAAGATTTTTATTTCCATGTTTCAAGTTTCAGGTTTCAACCAAGAATGGACCAACATGGTGCATAATTAATTTGACCTGGATTGTTTTTAATTGATATGGGTTTTTCTCTCTCTCTGAGGAATAATTGCTATCTTTTGTTTCTTGTTAGTATCTTGTACAATCACTGCCTCCTTTGTAATTGAATGATGCCTTAAACTTTGGGACGGTACGTAGAAGGTGTAAAACCCATATTGGCCGGATGTATAAGATAATTATTGGGAGGGAAAAGGAGAACTAGGGAGTGGCCATGTCTCATTCTAGTTATTCATCTATTTAAATATTCTATGTTCATCAAGCTCAATTCAACTATAAGAATCTCATATCATGCAGAACTCATGGAGATTAATTTATCACAATTCTCTTCAATCAAGATGATTTAAAGTGCGTTTAGATTTAGTTTGCTTATTTCTGGTACCTTATTTGCATTGTGTTTATCAAAAGATTTATTTTTTGATAACTTCTATGTTAAATGTGTGATAAAAAGTTATTTTATAATTAATCAATATTATAAAATGTATCTATTTTCTTTGTGGTGCGCTTGAGAAATTCGACCTTATTGTGCTTTAGGGAATGTCGGCCTAATGTGCTTTAGGATTTAGACTTTAAGGATCACAAAAAAGCATATATCTTGAAGTTTTAGGTAATCAACATATTTACTTCCCAAGTGAAAGAGAGATCGATTTTGTTAATGTTTATATATATATATATGTGTGTGTGTGTGTGTGTGTGTGTGTGTGTGTGATGCTTATTCCCACTGATGCGCACAATATATGGCACATTGCAAACAAATCCTATTAAAAAGTTATAAAAGAAAAAAGAGAGAACTAGTCCCCTTAGCATGTAGTAATATCTTAATCTGCAACTTGGGCATGCTTACGGTCTGGAATTAGTGAGTAGTGACATCAACCACTTCTATTCAATATCCAATAAATTAATGCAGATCTGTAGAATCTGTTGAAGATATATATATATATATTTATATATATATATATATATATATATTAATGGGTTTGTTTGGAGGTTTATTATGTGTAATGATATAAGAGATTCAATTATGTTATAAGTCTGTCTCTCCCCTTCTCTTTTTTATTTATTTATTTATTTTTATCTTAAGATCCTTTTTTAATTTTATTTATTTTTTATCTTAAGATCTGAAATAAAATTCTACTATTCTAGTCTAATTTAAGTAGATGTATATGTGTGATGCTCCATCTAATCTGTCTCGTACTGACCCTGGTCCCTGACCTGACTCTTATACATACATATATATATATATATATATATATATATATATATATATATATATACACTTTATTAGGGTTGATTGTAATATAAAACTACTTGAGAATATGGTAAAGATTTTTATCTCGTCAGGCTGAATGATTTTGCGTTTTCTTTCTTTCTTTCACATGCTTCCACTTTTCTATAGTTTCTATGATACTTTTTCTCTTTAATCTCAACAGAATCTTTCCAATGTAAACGGTAGAATTAGTTTTGTCTGTAATGCATGAGAAATCTGATCGATCAAATTATCATTAGAATCTTTTGCCGTAGCTTTACTTTACAAATATAATGTCACATGTCAATTCGTGTCCAAAAACATTTTGGCATGAGATTCTATGTATATATATATATGTACGAGAAAGATTTGGGTTGTATTCGTACGTCACATTTCACCATGGCCCACGGCATCACTTTCCCCCTAACAATTTTTTTTTTTTTTTTTTGTTGAGAAAAACCTCCAAACAATTAAACTGAAGGAAATTCAGGGATTCCTAATATAAAAAGAATAATATAACAAAACACATCGTGGGAATAAGATTAATTAAAATGGAAATTCCTATACGTGAACCTTTCTTCCTGCAGGCTGCGCAGCCATGCATCCCTCTTATGGAACCTAAGAAATAATTTCTCTCTTTAGTTTGAAACATTGTAATTTTCCTCTTTATCTTTTTTTTTTTTTAATGAAAATTTTATCCCCTCCATTAATTTTTTTTTGGGGTCAAAATTAATGAAAAATTCTTTTTTTTTTTTAAGAAGAAAATTCATTTTTAAATGTGTCTACACCAAGATGTTAATGAGTGGATGTGATATTTTTGTTATTGAAAGGAATTAAAGTTGTGAGTTTAAATTCTATAAGGATGTGGTGTAAAACCCAAATTTCATTTAGGTTGTATTCGTACCTCACATTTCACCATGGCCCATGGCATCACTTTCCCCCTAACAATTTTTTTTTTTTTTTTGGTTGAGAAAAACCTCCAAACAATTAAACTGAAGGAAATTCAGGGATTCCTAATATAAAAAGAATAATATAACAAAACACATCGTGGGAATAAGATTAATTAAAATGGAAATTCCTATACGTGAACCTTTCTTCCTGCAGGCTGCGCAGCCATGCATCCCTCTTATGGAACCTAAGAAATAATTTCTCTCTTTAGTTTGAAACATTGTAATTTTCTTCTTTATCTTTTTTTTTTTTTAATGAAAATTTTATCCCCTCCATTAATTTTTTTTGGGGGTCAAAATTAATGAAAAATTCTTTTTTTTTTTAAGAAGAAAATTCATTTTTAAATGTGTCTACACCCAGATGTTAATGAGTGGATGTGATATTTTTGTTATTGAAAGGAATTAAAGTTGTGAGTTTAAATTCTATAAGGATGTGGTGTAAAACCCAAATTTCACATCCTCAAATCCGAACATGCCTCATCATCTTATCACATATTAAAGAATAAGCACGTTCAATCAATTTTAAATTTTAATACTCATCAAAAAATCCAACCAAATTTAGAATTTATTGAAATGTTATTAGGTGCGGTAGAATGTATTGAGTTTTAAGTAAAAAACTAATGTGATGTAAAATATGGGTTTTATACTCCATCTTTACCAAATTTTGATTCTAAAGTTATTATTATACGTGTTATATCTTTTATTATTATTATTAGAAGAAAGTATTAAGATCTTTAACTTGTGAGTTCAGACACATATTTCAAACAATTTAGATTTCTCATTCATTTGAGAAAATACTAGCACATAGCCTCATTGGGTAAAGTACAGTGCTCCTTACAAAAAGGGGATCAATGGATCATTACAATGTTTGGAAACTAATGGAAGGATATTGCTAACTATCCTATAAGGGCTAGATATACCTATCTTATATACCTAAAGGGGGAAAGTGCATCCCATCCAAAAAAAAAGGGGGGGGGGGGGGGGTGGGGGGCGCAATCCACCTAATATATACGATCCATTGCTAAGATATGCAATTTAACTAATTTGATTGATTACTAAATCAGGACCATAGATTCGTCAGAAATGCATCCAGTCAAGTTGATTACCTTGATGTTCATGGGCTGCATGCTTTAGCAATTGTTCAATTTGGCAACTCCTATTCCTATATCAAATGTCCAATAAGCTATATAGCTAGCATCCACTATTAATCCAGATCAAAACTCTCTCTCACACACAAGCAAAGCCAAAGCATATTTTAAAATTAAAGATTCTTACAAATGGTAAGCAGTATAACGTGTACTACTAGCATTTGGTTATAAATATTCCCCCTGTCCTTTCACTTCATCTTCAAGGTTCACACACAAATTTCCCACTAGTTAGATTCTTATATCTAATATTTAGTACTAGGAGTAGGCAGTTGATTTTCTTCAATTATAAATATACCCGGCCGTATGCTTCATTGGCAAGGTCCATCCATTGTCTTGTAAATTAAGCTTGAGTGCCTTATAGTTCCCTCAATTCCATCACTCCAAGCTTGTTGGAACTTGTTCAAGAGTATGTGGAAAAAGATATCAAAGTCCATGAGAAATTTACTTTGCCTTCAACCAAACCGTCTTCTGCACCGTAATGAAGTTCTTAATGAGACACTGCATGGTGCCAACTTGGATGTGCAGCGGGTGAGCTCCCCTGTTTGTTTAGAGGAAAGCAAACCATGCATGTGTAATCACAGCATTAAGAACTTAGAGTCTGTCGAGAATGGCATAGCCATTGGGCACAGTGTGGGGGCTAATGGTTCTTTTGCTCATGCTGTCATTAATATGATTGGAATGCTCATAGGTAATCAAGTTCTTCCATCATCTAATTAGTTTCACGCATTTGTTCATGTTTACCTTTCATTTATCTAATAAAATTCCTTTGTTCCTCTGTTAGTGTCCATTTGGGAACTCCATAGTTTTCGGTAGCCTATTTGCATTGTGTCTATCAAAAGATATAATTTTTGTAAACTTTTATGTTAAATGTATGAAAAAAAAAGCTAAAAACTAGATTATTTATTAAAAAAAAGATATGTTAATTTTTTTTATAAAAATAACGGAGACAAAAAGCTAATTTTATTTGGCCAAACAAACACTCAGTATTCTATTAGAGATATAGGTTTATGTGTTTAAGAAATGTTACATTACAACAAATCTTGAATGGTAAGTTGCTACCAGCTAGCTAGTAACAATCTACCACTTAAGTTTTGTTGTGAAAATGTTATTAACTTAGCATTTCTCTTGTTTTGCCCAAGGGTCAAATTATAGTGTTAAGTCTATATATACCTAAACCTATCTCCTAATACATATCTCCTACTTAAGGTTCATTGTAACCATAATTTAATTAATATAGTGAAGATATAGCCAGCAAAGATTTTCTTACATGGATGTAGGTGTTTAGGCCATCAAACCACGTAATTTCTTGTATTATATTTCTTTCTTCATTTTTCTTCTTTGCTTTCTCACCTACAATTAATTATTTTTCTCCTTGAATTTCAAGATATTCCATTTTATGTTCTAATAATTGCAGCCAGTCACACGTCCCTTTTTTCTCCTTGTAATGCAAACATTTATTTTATTTTATTTTATTTTTTTAAATCAAGCATATAATAGGCTGCAATAGAGATATAGTATAAAGTGAAATACTAAGGTCCTGTTTGGATTTTTTTTTCATCACCCATCACTCCTCACTCAATTTTCGTCACTCATCACTTAAAATACCCCAACTCCCTACACGAAGTCTGTTTGGCACCATCACTCAACTTGTTATCACTTAAAATTTTCAACTATTTGTGGGCCCCATACTTGTAACTTGGTGCAGTTTTTACTTCTTTTTTTTTTTCCTTTCAACCCCCAGTACCCAAACTCACCGAATCCAGTGGGAAAAAAAAAAAAAAAAAACCAGAAACCCGAACCCAGTGAAAGAAGAAGAAGAAGAAAAAAACTTAATGAAGAAGACCAAGACACAACATGAAAGGGAAAAGAAAAAAAGGAAGAAGAAGAAGCTACCTAGTGTGAAAGGAAAAAAGAAAAAAAAAGAAGATGAAGACACTGAACCCAATGAAGAAAAGAAAAAGAAAAAAAAGAGGGTCAAAAGTTGCGATTGACTCTGACCGTGTGACCCACTATGTAGTTTTAATTACGGAAATGCCATTGAAAACAGAGTTATGGAAACTGAAAATACCTAAAATGTGTTTTCAGTTTCCATAACTCATCACTCAAAAATCAGAGAATTGAGTGATGGAAACAAAAACTGGAAATAACTGAAAACAAAAACCAAACGGACTTCTCAGCTATGAGTCCCACCATTTTTGAGTTATGAGTGATGGAAACAGAATTATGAGTTATGGAAACATGAAATCCAAAAACCCCTAAGTGAGAAAGAAGATTTGTATTCTCAGTTATCAAATCCATGGTTGATGTCAAGCAACTTAATTGGTTATGTTTTTACTTATTTTCTCACAGGTTTAGGGCAATTATCAACTCCATATGCACTGGAAAGAGGAGGGTGGGTATCTGCTTTTCTGCTTATAGGACTTGGGATAATATGTGCATATACTTCTCATCTACTTGGAAAATGTCTTGACAAGAATCCCAAGTCAAGAAGTTTTACAGATATTGGACAACATGCATTTGGAACAAAAGGAAGAGTTTTAGCTGCAACCTTCATCTACTTGGAAATTTTCATGGCACTAGTGTCCTATACAATATCATTGCATGACAACCTTATTACAGTACTTTCAGGGACGCAGATTAAGGTGCCATGGGCTAAACTATCTTCATCTCAGCTCCTAACAATGATGGCAGTCTTAATAGCACTCCCTAGCGTGTGGCTGAGAAATTTATCTTCAATATCTTTCATCTCATCTGCCGGAATTCTCATGTCGCTTCTCATTTTTATATCAGTGCCATGCACTTCCATTTTTGGAGGTGTAAAACCCAATCACAAGATACCAGTCCTCCAGCTCTATAACATTCCCGCAATATCTGGGCTATATATCTTCAGCTATGCAGGGCACATTGTTTTCCCTAATTTATATAAAGAAATGAAAGATCCATCCAGGTTTACCAAGGTATGCACTATGCAGGTTCTCTTATTCGTCTCCCATTTATAAAGCACTCGATAGTTGATACACCCCCCCCCCCCCCCCCAACACACGCCCACACATATATATATATGTATAGTTTACACACCTAACTTTTGAACTGAAATTGTAAATTGAAGACACAATTTCATTGTGAGTTGAAGACACAAATTGAATTATATCTTCAACTCAAGATTTCAATTTAAAAAAATTAAATGTGTGTAACAAATACTACATATACATAGGTATATAGTCCTACCTCTTTTTATAAAGTTGGATATACAACGCTGTTATACATTAACCTTATACAAGAATGGATTTAATATTCTGTAGACGTCACTTAGCTCGTGGTGGTAATTAAAGTGTATGATCCTTGAATAAGGAACAGATGTCAAAGCAGTAAAGTCTAGAATAAAAAAACTTAAAGATTGAATTCATATCAAGTGATAAAGTCTAGAAAAAATCCCACGGATTTTAAGTGTTACACAATTAAAGGTTTAGACATAAAATAATACGTAAGTTATGTGTATACACTCAGAACCTCAAAGGAGTTTGAGTGCGCAGACACATGCATACAAAAAAGAAGTTTAAATTGGTTAAATATTAAATCTTTATGTTGCAATATTAGAACCTCCCTATTTTACAAACAAATTAAGAGAATCTTTTTCTACATGAGGCTTGGGAATTTAGAGAAAGGCCTTAAGAGAGATAGCACTAGCTGGCCTTTGATAAAAAAAAAAAAAAAAAAAAATAGAGCTAATATTTCGTTTTCTACTTAATTTATTTATTCATCTTGGAATTTCAGGTATCTATTGTCAGCTTCACAATAGTGACAGCATTATATACAGTATTAGCTTTCCTGGGAGCCAAATTGTTTGGGCCAGAAGTCAATTCTCAAATCACTCTCAGCATGCCTCCACATCTTCTTTTGACAAAGATTGCATTATGGGCCACTGTGCTGACACCCATGACCAAATATGCATTGGAAATAGCACCATTTGCCATTCAACTTGAGCATAACCTTCCGGCTTCTATGAGTTCCAAGCTAAAGATGATCATAAGGGGTTGCGTAGGTTCATTTCTACTTCTATTGATACTAGCACTGGCTCTTTCTGTTCCATATTTTGAGTACGTTCTCAGCCTCACCGGTTCCCTTGTTAGCATTGCTATCTGCGTAATCTTTCCTTGTGCATTCCACACCAAGATTTGTTGGGGTCAAATATCAAAACCTCTCAAAATTCTCAACTTGACCCTCGTTGCATTTGGCTCTCTTCTTGGGGTTTTTGGTACCGTTTCCTCATCCAAGTCACTTGTGCAAAGCCTACGAAGAAGAGCTCATCACTCAGCCTAAGAATATGATAATATATAGCAGATTTTTTTTTTTTTTTTTTTTTTTTTTGCTGTTGAAAAAAATGGAAGTGCTTTTGTTTTGCACTTCTTCTGAAAGCATTTATACTGGTTGCAAATCAGTGTGTACGGACACAATTGTTTGCAACAACTGAAATCATGAAATAAAAAAACAATTTCAGTTGTTTGCACACTTGCGTATACATACACTCTGTTGTGAAACAATCACTGCTCTCTTTGTAAGATCAACTATCGATGTATCTCTCATCATCCAAATGGTGACATATACCCAAAAAAAAAAACTAATTTAAGCTTGCTTTCTCCTCGGTGATCATTTTGGGTGTTATTTAGAAAAAGTAGTAACAAAAGTTATAACCAGAAAATTTTGAGATAATAAAAGTTGAAAAATAATCTGAGGAAAATTAAAGGAAGGATGTTTCCTGGCATTCTTAAAGGAAGGATGTGTTGGGGAAGGAAATAAAATGAAATTCAGGCAAAGATGCACAATCCAATTTATTATACAAAGCATCTAATACCCAACGCTACGCCATAAGAATATATTATATGTCCAAGTAGCAGCAGCCTCACCACTCCAGGCCTAGCTTTCTAAAAACTGAAATAAATTCCTTTCTTATGAAGTGATTAAACTGTCATTTTTTTTTTTTTTTTTAGAATACTATGTATTTTAACACACATACAAGAAGAGATGAGAGAAAGTTTTAGAGAAATTAACAGTGATGTATATCCAAAAAAGCCTGATTCTTGGATACACAGCACAGATTTTAAACCTCTATAACTCACACTCATTTTCCAATGTGGGATTAACCCACTGTTTTTTCTTTTGAAAATACTATGTATTTTAACACACACACATAAGGGGAGAGAAAAGAAAGTTTTAAAGAAACGAACAGTGGTATTGTGTGGGTCCTTTTTTTGGACAATACCTAGGTCCAAGTAAAATCAAGGATCTTGAGCCCTTTACCTGTTGTTTGGTGGACTGACTTAACTTACCGCAGCTAAATGGGGCTGATTACAAACCAAGTTGTGCGCAAATCACATAAAACTCCTAAAGGCAAAAATGCGATTCCTCCTAATTAATTAAATATCATTATAAGTGTTTTAGTATTATAAAATGACCATTTACTCTTACGAAATAAGTAAACTAATTATTCATAATATTCACAATGAGAAGGAGACTGAAATAGAGTATTTGAGGCTTATCTTTTATTGTGTGAACATTTAAAAGAGTTCCTTCACTTGATACTCCGAGCATGATGTCGTGGTACCCCGGATGTACTAGGCCTGTAATCTATAGAACCTAGAATGCTGATTCTTTGAACTATACGATCTTTCTCCATGTTTATTATGCAATTAAGTTTTGTCCTTTCCATTTACCCCTATAGATCCTGCATAAGAACACACTATACAATACACATATCTTCAAATAATTGTTAGTTTTTTAAATTAGAATATACATTTTCATATATATACATATATATAAATGAATTTCATGAGAATGAGTTAGCCACGAGAATCCTGGCTCCAAGTCTCACAGACTTAGTGTTTTTGCACAAGACTTATTAGATTTGGAACTGAAGTCCAAGTAGCTTTGCTTGGAGATTGCCTTCCAAGATAGTTAGGTGAGGAGGATTTTGTGGGAGAGAGTGATATCTGATGTATACATGTTTTTTGCATATATTTCTTTGGAAACTAAGTGATATTTTGAATAATCTCAAGAATATGGGACAAATTCCTACTCCTTGGCTCTTTCTTTTTTTGTCCCTCTTTTCTTTCCCTTCCCTTGCTGGGCTCTTAAATCTCTAAGAATATATCTTTTGAACCTCTCAACTTGTTGACACTCCATTTTGCAACATGCATTTATCCTCATCTCGAGGCTAAAAGGGTAATTTTGCCTTGAAAATATGCATCTTGATTTTGATCATTAGATCTTTAATCTTATTTCACCAAAATGATATTGATGTTGTAACGATCAAATCGACTGGTCATAAGCTCTAATCAGACCACAAAATTGAAAGTTATCATCAAATTAAGTTTTAATGGTTGAGATGCATTATCATAAATTGAGTCTAACTATATGTGATTATGAACAATTGATTTCAATTGGTTATAAGTATAATCAATTTGAAATCAATGATGTGTCATAATTTGATTGGTTAGGATTACATTTTATGGTAAGGTTGCACATACCTAATTAACTAGATAGTTAAATATTAATTATTCAATGAGTAATTTGTAAAATTATCTTTTAATTATGGTAAATTTGGAACTAATTACGTCTGAAATGAGAGTGATTGGAGCCTATTAATATTAATTAGAAACTAATTTTGGACCTATTAATGCTAATTGTGCTAAAATTGTTTTCTAACAAATGAAATCTGCTCACAATTTCGTTGATATCTTTCAGAATATTTTGAATATGTGAATAAGGTTAATTTTTCCAGAAACTAGACATCCGGGGCTTCAATTTGAGTACAAGAACGAGACAATTCTGATCAGAATTGAGTAAAATATGATTTGTTGAAATTGGCTCTACAAGCTGTTACAGCAGCTATGGGAAAACCGAATTTTGCTTACTCCTCGCTCCCACCAATCTCTACATTTGATGCACTAGATTTCCCAAAATGCTAAAATGAGGTATAGGTTTATAATTCTTTGTCAACCCTCATTAAATGACCTTCCATTCATATTTTCTCAACCACTACTATATAAACCCCCCTCTCCTCCATTCTAAGACATAAAAACCCCCTCTCTTGAGTTCTAGTGAAGTTGAATAGTCTTATCATATCCTAGTCTTCCTGAGACTCAAGGTATTGAGTGAGACTTACTCTTCCTCTCCTAACTCTTCTTTTCCTCCACCCTTAGAACCTCTACCATGAGTCTCCTCCTCCACCATATGGATCTCGCATGAAGGTATAATCCATTTCTTTAACTTGTTTTTTGTGTTTCCATGATGAGAATTTAAGATTAAAATATGATAGTAACTATTTAAATTCTTTTGAATATGTTTGAATGTTCTTATATGTTCTTATGTGTTCTTCATATGTTCTTGGTTGTTCATCACATATTCATACATAACATTAGTTTTGATCTTAAATCCACATAAAAAAGATGTTTGTTTAATAATTCTTTTAAATTCTTAAATCTAGGATATCACAATCCACACACATTCGCTATAATTTATTTTTCAATCCAAATGAAATGTTTAATAAATTGAATTAGGGTTTATCACATGCACCCACTTTAAATTCAACATGCAAATTAATTGATAACATATTGGATGATGTGATATAAATGTTAGCCACCATAGTCTAGAAGACCAGTTTCACCGGGCAAGGTGAGTGGCCTAACACCTTCCCAATTTATAACATAGCCTCCGAACTTAAATCAAAAGTTAGTAGATCAAATGCTTATCTATGTAATTTTCAATTTCTAAATTGTATAACTAGAAAACAAAGTTATGTATTCTATCTTAGATTGTATTTAGGACGAAAGCCATGTAATTTTCCTATGATCAATGTAAATTCAATTGCAAATTAATAAAATGAGGAATTTTTCAATTTTGGTTTTCTTATTTCTTATTTATTCCAATAATTAAATAAGTGGCAACCTCATTGTAAAACCCTTAATCTAAAGAGGAAAATATAAATAGTCAAACCTCCATTTTAAGATGTAATAATACGACTCCACCCATTCACATAGGTTTGGCCCAACATCCTTAAAAAAGGGGTCGAGGGTGCGGTCTCTCACACAACTCTCCTCTTTTTCCTCCCTCTCAATCCCCCTTTCTGCTATGTCTTAGTGTTCCTTTTATAGTGGACATGGTCTGGTACCCTGGGTGAGAATGTCCCTGGTTTGTTGGGTAAAACCATGTCCTCTAAAACCTGAAAATGTGCATTGGGCAAAGGTTTAGCTTATTTAGGCAATTATAACTCAAAAAGGCATTTGGCTTTAACTATAAATGAAATATTCATTCTTGGAAAGTCATAGGAGTGGGTGGGTTGCTCAATGTACTTGATGACCATTTTAATTGAAAATGATAATTGAGAGAAAATTGTGGGGAGGTGTCATGCACATGGGGGAACTGAGTTTTCCATTGGTTCATGCATTCCAAGCAAATATATAAACCAAAGGAAAACTTCAAGATCGAACCGACCAAACCATGGGGGAACCGACCAAACCATTTCTCCCTTATTATTCACTCGGGATCTCACGGGTTTGGACCATGGGTTACAAAGATAATACTTGGTTTTTACTAGATTTTTAATGGCTTTTTGCATACATCTTGGTTTTCCTATGTGTTAGCCAAGGTCCTCTTCTCAAGGCTTCAAAAGGACACATCAAGGTCTTAGGGTCTTAATGCTCTTCTTGTTGTATATCCTTTAATCAAGATCCTTGCTGCATGTCCTCTGACCTGACCGAGATCCTCTTCTTTTTTCTTTATTATTATTATTATTCTTTTTTCCTTATTTTTGGGACTTTGGACCATCATGGTCCTTCTTAACTTCATGAATTAGGCTTTCTTTTATTAAGACCCATGGTCTTTCTTTATTTTTTGTGGAATGGGTTTCCTTGTGAAATTTTGACCTTCAACGGGGCCTAACTCTTGGATACACAGTACAAGCTTTAAACATCTATAACTCACGCTCATTTTCCAATGTGGGATTAACCCACTATTTTTTCTTTTGAGAATACTATGTATTTTAACACACACACACACAAGGGGAGATAAGAGAAGGTTTTAAAGAAACTAACAGTGGTGTATATCCAAAAGGGTCTAACTCTTGGATACACAGTACAAACCTTAAACTTCTATAACTCATACTCATTTTTCAATGTGGAATTAATTCATTGTTTTTTCTTTTGAGAATACTATGTATTTTAGCCTAAGCAATTATTTTACTAATTATATTTTTGATAGATATCCTAAGCAATTTTTTTTTTTAGAAAGATAGCCTAAGCAATATTAATTCAAGGTATTGCACTATTTAGAAAAATTGAAAAAATATTAGTTTAAAACAACGTTTATATTTTTGAGAGAATGTTTTAAATAAACTAACAGTGGTGTATATCCAAAAGAGCCTAACTCTTGGATACACAGCACAGACTTTAAACTTCTATAACTCACACTCATTTTCCAATATGGGATTAATCCACTGTTTTTTCTTTTGAGAATACTATGTATTTTAGCCTAAGCAATTATTTTACTAATTATATTTTTGATAGATAGCCTAATCAATTTTTATTTTTATTTTTTTAGAAAGATAGCCTAAGCAATATTAATTCAAAGGTATTGCACTATTTAGAAAAATCGAAAAAATATTAGTTTAAAACAACGGTTATAAATTGATAATACACCCTCACATTTAAGAGCGACAGCACACCCGATCCCAATAGCCAATATGTATTTGTGTCCATTTTCGTTACTTTTTTGCCGTTAACATCACATTCATAATTTAAAACAAAAAGAACAAGACAGAAATAAAAACAAATTCAAATTGTGACCTAAACATCCCAATAGAGAAGGATGTCGTTTGTTGCCTCTCTCACTCTCACATTATTAAAGACCAACAGAGAAGCAGCAGCCAACGACCAGAAGAGCTAAAGCTTAAACGACATGTCTCAGTTAGTGTTGTTATTTAAACGACAACGATTTTCAGTATTTAAATAATATTACATGTATTTTCACACACTTTTTCACCCACATATATTTCCAAAAAATACAAATAACGTTACAAGAACAACATTACCAAACACCCCTAGTTACTTAAATACTAGCACATGTAAAGCATGTGAGTTACTATAACAAGTGGACCCACTTAGTTTGTTATATTATAAATTTGAATTATTTTTAGCTAAAAAAAAAAAAAAAGGCTCAAAAGTAAAATCATTTAAACTCTCTCTTCCTTTAAATTTTAATTTTATATATATAGGTTGCGTTTGGATAGATTATATTTGGCAGTTTATTTACTATTCATGGGTCCCACTGCACTATTTCAGCTAATTTTTACCTTCATCTACAGTACTTTCAACAAAAAGTTTTCAGTTTCAGTAAAATAAGTGAATCTCAAACAGACTCTTAGTGTCTGTTTGGCTAGCTTATTTTTTGTCAACTTATTTTACTATTCAGCTTATTTTTACTACTATTCATGGGTCCCATTGACTTTTTAATAATATTCATGTATCCCACTATACTATTTCAACTAACATTTATCTTTATCTACAGTACTTTCAGTAAAAAAATTTCAGTTTCAGCAAAATAAGTGAATCCCAAACAAATCCATAGAGTTAAATATATGATTATGTTTTTTTTTTTTAATGGTTTATTTATATTTGACTCATCATTTTCTACATTGAAGTAACTCACTTCACACAATAAAAAAAACTTAGATAAAAAATGACACATGACACAAAATTATACTCTAATTGAAATCCAACTAGTATGTGACCCATGCTTACTCACTATAATTTGTCAATTATAGTGGTGCTATGGGTTATTTTTAGGATAAACTACATAATTGGTCCATATCATTTACATCATATGTCAATTTAATCCCTAACCTTTCAATTGTGTCAATTTGGTCCCTAACCTTTTGATGTCGTGTCTGATAGGCCAAGAATGTATTGACCCATTGTGATGAATTAATTAATTAATTAGCCAAGTTTATTAATTAATCAAATTAATATGCAAAATGTGTGGTAACACAAACAAATCACTAATAAACTAAAGTATGCAGCGGAAATTAAATTGACACGGTGATTTGTTTACGAATAGGGAAAACCTACACGGCAAAAACCTTACCGGGTGATTTTTAGGTCACCACTCCTGAGAATCCACTATTATCAAAACAAACGGTTACAAGTAAATGAATCTCAGTACTTTATACCAACCTACAGTTGAACCATTACCCTAATACCCAATTGGACTTGTTCTATAATGACAGTCTCTCTTTTTCAATGCACGACTCCCAGTACGTGACTAACCAATAAATGTGCGAATCCCAATACGCGACTTGATCACCAACTTGAGAAAGATGTTGGCTGCAAAGTTCTTCAGTTCATCCAGACGATGAAAATCAAAAAGCTCATTGGTCACAAAACCCTACGGTATGCAAATACAGCAACTTCTTCAAGAGAAGATGAATTAGGGCAAATTCTGTCTCCGATCACAATTTGCATAAACAAGACTTTACTCTACACTTGTGCACCAGTGCAACCTTTGACGGCCCTCAAAATAATCCTTATATATGTTTAGGGTTATGAAAAAAGAAAGCCTAAACATATACTCACGGATTGGATTGAAATTAGTTTTGAAAAACTGAGTTTCATAAACCTCAATAGATAGCCATTTATCGAGCTAGCTGTCGAGCCACGGGCTTCAACAGCTTTTAAATCTCGATAGATGCTAGCTGTCGAGTTTTAAAATCCAGCACTTCATTACTTGATTCTTGGACAGACTTGCATGGCTTTAACATTTGAACTTGAAATCTTGAAGTACTAAACACATCCTAGATCTACCAAATTACAAGTAAAGTGCGTTTTGTCAAAAGATTAACCAATTACATAAAATAGTGACCAATGTTCCTAACATTGAATCACATATGTTCTAACAATCTCCCCCTTTGGCAATCCGTGACAAAACCACAACAAACAAATGAACATATGAGAGAAGTCATAAATCACTCAACTCATACTCACTTGTTAAATACAATAAAATCTTTCCTAACACAAATTCTTGAAAATTTTTGCAAGAAGAAAGTTTATGGCAAGTAGACTTTGACAACATGTATTTCTGAAACACTTTAAATAAAACACATCAAGGCATCTTAGTGTGAAATAGAAATATAAGATTGCATACATCAAATAAGAAAAATGTGTATAAAGAGAGAAAAGAAACAACACATAGAGAGATAGGTGAAATAACATACATCAAAATATATATAAACCAAATAAAAGTACAATGTATGTCAAGTGGTCACAAGACCAATATACAAAGAAATAATGTATCTAAAATAGAAGGAAGAGAAAAGATACAATAATCCTCACTACATCCCTTAATATACACTCCCCCTATCTCCTATACTAACCCCCCCTTATGAGTATGACTACTCTCATCTCAAAACTACTCACCATTTTCATTACGAGTGACAAAGGGTAAGTAAATCAAGTAGACATCTCATTATCACTAGGCGAGCCATCATCATCATCCTCATTAGCATCATCACTGTCGGAGCCATCCTCACTCTCATCCTCAGATGCTGGTGAAGATGGAGATGAAGCCACAGTGAAACCACCCATGACAGCCTATCGTCGTGTGATACGACCAACACGAGTGTTCACCTAATATAATTCATCACTGAGAGTGGTAAGGCAAGCATCCATGCGCACAAGCTATGCCATGATGGCCTCAAGTGTCACTCCACCCGTTGAAGACGAAGCAGCAGAGGTGGATGGAGCAGTAGAATTTGGAGGAGCTACTGTCTCTATTTGGGGCTGCCTCGAGCGAAGCTGTGCAATACTCCACTTAACGGTAGCGGCATCAATGGCACACATGAACGTGAAGTGGGGAGACTTGGGATAGAAGATAAAAAAATGGCGAAGAAGTCGCGTGATAGCAGAAGGAAAAATGAGCTTATCACAAGTCATCATATCCTTATAGACATCTATAAGGGAGAATATAAAGTGAGAAGGGAAGTCAATAGAAAGATCCTTAATAAAGGATAACAAAAATCGAGCACGAGGCTCTATGATAGTGTTATAGTGAGACAATGGATGAAGAACGAATGTTATCACCATGTTTAGGATTTTCGGACCTTTTGCAAAGACCGAGCATGAGGTATTTTGACGATTAGCCTAAGAAGAAGGTGTCTCACCAATTAGAGACGAAAGTTCATCTTTGGACACCGTCCTTAGACGCTCACAGCTAGGGTAGTCAAGATGCGCTACCCTAGGGACGTGTAGTACCTCGGATACAATACCCGGAGTAACTACCATGCGTATACCCCGAACGCGAGTGATAAACTGGGGTATAGAGTAATCAAATCCGTGCATATTGGAGTATAACTCCTGTATGATCACGGAAGGGCATGTGACCGGGGTGCCACATAGTGACTCCCAACCCCTACTGTAGATGACAGTGGGTAGGTTAGTGTTAGAAAAGTCTGACAGAACGACTTGGCATTCCGAATGAATGTCTCGTCGTGAAAAGTTCTCCAGGAAGTCTGAATTGGCCTTCTCATCAAAGAACCGGACATGAGATGGAGTGGGGTTAGAAGGAGAAGGAAAAAGAAGATGTCCTGGAATGAAGAGGGTTTCGGGACGGAATGGATTTATGTTTAGGTGCCATGACGCAACTAATGTAAGAAACAAAGAGAGAGGGAGAGAGAGAGACAATTAGAAAAGCACCAACAAGATAAAATATAACAAATATAGAAACCTGAAGATATGTATGCATGAAAATGCATGAACATGTGACATGTAAATATAAATGCATCATGGGCTTAGCCCAATCCAAATCTAATAGCACACAACATAGCAACAAAGTAATACACACATCTAAAATGCATGAAACATTGTTATAAAGTACATGTGATGCAATGCATGAAGTTTAAAACTCAATGAAGGAACACCTAAGCCAAAAATTACACAAAAACTTCATTAATTTTGAAAAACCCCAAAGTTTATCAAAAATCCCAAAAGTTAGGTCAAAAGCTATGAAATGCATGATAGAATGAGTGAAAAAGATCATACCAGATGAAAGAAGATGATCTTTAGGCCGAAAATCTCTTTGGAATGAAGTTTAGAGAGAGAGAAGGGTGTTTGGGAGGTGAAAATGCTGAAATCAATCGAGAGAGATCGAGGAGAGGTGATCTGAAATTGCGAGGAGCCTTTATATAGAAGCTTCATAAGCTCGATCGATCGAGAGCTATCGAGCTTTAAAAATGCGTGTTTTAGCTATTGAATCAGCTATCAAGGATCTAACGAGAGGTTTCCTCAACAATGAAGCTCAATGGATCGAGGTAGCTATCGAGGAGACAGAAAGTTTCTCAATAGATCGAACTAGCTATTGAGAATGCGATAAGAAAAGGCTGAAGGGTCTCGATAGATAGCTTATCTGTCATGAGCTATCAAGATTGCTTAAAAATAGTTTTTCAAAGAAGAGAAAAACACAGATATGAATGCAATCAAGCATGCTACTCAACCAAAGATCTAAACAACATTTTAAGCTCTTAAAAACATCTCTCAACACGAAAATGTTAAGCACATAGATCTCAAAACACACACACACACACACACTTACAAAACAAGTCTAACCAATTTTATATTTCAAAAACAAGTTAAGACAGTTTTGTGAACATACATTAACACAAGTATTCCTTATGATGGCCAAATCACATTGTACTTGCACATGTATCAAAAGTAGTAAAGAATATTGCATGTTGTGTGTGAAAAACAACGTAAGATTGCATAAATGTATACATGTTATGACGATTTGAGATATGAGAGAATCATTTTAACTCACACACAATCATAATTGTTTGATGGGAGCTATCACCTTCGAGGTACATTTTATAACTCCCACATCTCCTAGAATACACACTTGCAATCATATATAAATCATTTTGATCATTTTGCTTTTATTTTTCTTTGCATATTTTTCTTTTAAGCAAACCGTGCATGGGCATATAAGAGAGAGAAAAGAAATACCCAAAGATGTTAAGCATTTAACATTCCACTTTTGTTATGCCGAAGCATACAAATGCTATTTCATGATTGGCGGACAACAGTGGTGAAATGGTTATTTATGCCTTTCTTTTAGGATTTTCTAGTCCTTCCTGTCAAAAAGAGTGATACGAGTATTAAGTACAAAAGATCACTTAACCTTACTCATCACAAACACGAGCTACAAAACTCACTTACTTAGTTGTGCATAGAGATGCTCGTCTAAGTTACAAAAGATACAAAGTTTTAGAAAATTTTGTTTCAATGACCATCCAAGGTACACAAGTACCAATGTACACATACACACATTGTTTTTGTATTTTTCTGATTTTTCAATTTTTTTATATGAAAAACGAAATTTAAAAAAAAAAACTAAAAAGTAAACAAACAAAAACATGTTAAACAAAGCAATGCATAAAACTAGACTGACTCAAAACAAGAAAGCAAAACACACAAATAATGTAAAAACAAAAACAAGAAAGGGAGAAACTAAAAGTGACAAAATCACTTGAAGCCCTTTTCTTTCCACACCTTGGAAGAACCTTTTTGTTTAGCAAACCCTTGATCTGATAGTGAGGGGGAAGAATTTAAACCGTTTAAATTTGAAAGAAACATGAGAGTTTTGAGAAGATCTCCAAGATGAGCAAAGGAGGATGGAAACTGATTCTAGTTTCCCGACGCGATCATGCTGTTGCTCTATTGAGTGGCTAACCACTTATAGTAATTAGGTCGAGTATGTCCAGTTGTGCCACGGTGATGAAAAAAATGTTGCTTTTTATGTTTTGACTTTTGAGTATTTCCCTTCTTAACCCTAGGGTTTTTGACCTCTTTCTTACCAAGCTGAGGGGGTGCTCCTAAGATAGATTTACCCTTGTCTATGTTCTCACTAGCTAATTCATTCTTAACATTATTGTTCACAGTTCAACATTATTAGCAGGAGGAACAAAAACAATAGTACTAATAGAAGCAAGACTAGGAAAAGAGAAATCATACCCTAAACCAGTTCGATTGGAAGCTAATTTCTAAAAACTGGGCATCTCATCGAGCTTAGCATTTGAAGTCCTTTCTAGCTAAGCACTGAGATTTGAAAATAATTTATTGGCTGAGAAAACCAAGAAGCTTGAGGCAGAAATGTTTGACAAGGCATTTTCCCTTTGAGAATAGTACCATGAAGTCTTGATCACATATCTGACTTTTGCTCAACAGGTTCACTCTCAGACCTTCTACATATAGAACATTTGCAATGTCTGGCAGTCCAGGTAGAGAGATGATTCCCTTTCCTTTAATCTGTGATTTGCTCCCACCACCAAAAGTGACATTACCACATTTCTTAGACCAATTCCGCTATGGAGAAGAAGGAGAAGCACCTGAGCGGCATGTGGAGCTCTCAGACTTTGAAGCCGATCTTGACAAATTCTCGGCAGCACAATCTCCTCAACTCGTAGTTACTCGAGTTGATACAAACTCCGAGGAAGAGGAAGAGATGGCCTTAAATTCGAGGAAAGGTCTTAGGGACCTAGTTGTTGGGAAAAAGAGGGGACCATCCAAGGATATCCCAAAGACTCAACTTCCTCCCAATCCTACTCTTCCTCATTTGCCTTCTCCCTTCGGCCTGCTTCCAGACCCAAACCTGCAAAAAAGGAAGAGGAAAGGAAAAGAGATTGAGGAAGGGGAGTTTGCTCCACTGAAAAACCTAAAACAGCAAAAAACGAATAGAGAGACACAGAGGGAGACTTCGGTGGAGAGCAGGGAGGATTTTATGGGGGCCGAGGTGCGCCGACCACAGTGTACTTGGTCCCCTAGGCTAGAGTTGGATGGCGCTTCCATCCCCTTGGATGCCTTGGTTCGAAACTTCCAGGGGGCATTCGGATTATGTTGCCGAAGCCCTTGAGCAGCCACTTCTTCTGCCCAAAGATATGGATGCTTACAGGCGCTTCAAGCAGCCCGACCTCTTCCTGTCCTTGAAGAGGGACCTTGCTATGGTAAGTGATTCGACATAACTTGGAATTAAAAACTTCATAGCTCTTTCATTCTATTTCATTCCTCCATTATTTTTATGCAGGTTACTCAACAGAGTTTTGTAGCTGAGGAGTGGGTTAAGGATGCCCGTAACCAGGTTAAGGCGGAGGCCTACTCTCGTGCTGAGGTTGAAAAGTCTCTAGAGGCCCTCAAGCAAGAAAAAGCGGAGCTGACTGACAAATTGGTCAAAGCGGAGAGGGCTCATTCAAGCACCGAGGCGAGTCTGAAAATAGCCGAGAGACAGACCGAGAAGCAGCGTCAACAACTCCATATAACTGATATAGACCTGCCCACCCAAAAGCAATTGGTCATGGATCTCAAAGCCGAGTTACAGAAAGTCAAAGAGGCAGCTTGGGTGGCCAGGGAAGCTTCTGAGGCCGCAGAGGCAGCGTTCTATAAGCGTGGGATGCTGGAGACGAAGACCGGGTTAGCTGAGGAAGTGGCAGGAGTCAGCAGGGATAACTGCGCCGAGACTTGGGTAGAGGCGCTCAATCGGGCGGGAGTCCCTGCTGACTCCAAGTTGAGGAGGAAAAAGAATGTATTCTTTCCTGAGGAGATACGAGAAATCCCAACAACGCTACCTCCTCTCGTTGCTGATCCTTTTCCCTTCCCTGGGCAGATTCCCATAATCCAAGCCCTTATTCCTCATGCTGAAGACTTAGTAGGGGCTGGAAAGGTCAAGGAGGTCCAACCAACGGTCAAGGCCAATCAGTCCAAGGATGATCTCACGATCAAGGACGTGGTCTTGAGGAGGCTAAGTCCAAGGCTGGTGATGCCCTCTCCAAGGCAGTTGATTCCAAGAACGGCCTTCAACAAGCGAAGACCTAGATATAGGATTTTTCTTTTTGTAGTTTTCTATGTGTATTTTTTTTTTGTAACGGCATTTTTCCATCAATCGTAATGTATTCCCTCTTTTGTTCAATGACAAGATCTTTCTTTCTACTCTACTTATTTTTACTTTAAGTATTATTAGCTTTGCAATGTTGTAGGTGGTAGTATATTGTTGCTACTCTTTCTTTAATAAAAGTTAGTAGTAATATTTCGCTGATAATTCAAGTAATTTGAACAAGAGCTAACAATAAAGATAATTATTACTTACTTCTATTAAGGACAGACAACCTTCGCTTTGACCAGCACATAGCTAAGTATCCCAAAAACTATAAATCACCTAAGGCTAGTGACCCAATGAGCAGAGTGTAACCTGGGATATGTTTCAATACTTAGAGAGTTGTCATGGAGTGCTTAAACACTTAGGAAAAATGTTGTTAAGTATTAATTTAGTCAAAGCATGTGGTTCGGGGAGTCAGGCATGACTATGGTTCTGTTTAATATTTAGAAAATTGTCATGGAGTGTTAATTTTCCCAAAGCATGTGGTATGAGGAGCCAGACATGACTAAGATTCTATTTAAACACTTAGGAAAATGCCATTAAGTATTAATTTAGCCAAAGCATGTGGTCTGGGGAGCTAGGCATGACTATGGTTCTATTTAATACTTAAAAAGTTGTTATGGAGTGTTAATTTTCTCAAAGCATGTGGTTTGAGGAGTCAAGCATAACTAAGGTTCTGTTTAAACACTTAGAAAAATGTCATTAAGTATTAATTTAGCCAAAGCATATGGTCCGAAGAGCCAAGCATGACTATGGTTCTGTTTAATACTTAGAAAGCTGTCATGGAGTGTTAATTTTTCCAAAGCATGTGGTCCGAGGAGCCAGGCATGACTAAGGTTCTGTTTAAACACTTAGGAAAATGATAATAGGAAGTACAACGTATATACACAATAAATAAACGTATGACAAAGGAAGATTTCATTAATAATAATACATTTTCAGGTTGTTTATATTCCAAGGGCGTGGTATTACATGTTCATCTAGATCTCCAAGGAAGTATGCGCCTATACCAGCCACCGAGGTGATGCGGTATGGCCCCTCCCAGTTGGGCCCTAGTTTTCCCCACACTGGGTTCTTCGTAGTACCTAGAACCTTTCTCAACACCAAGTCTCCAGGCGCTAATGGTTTCAGCTTCACATTGGCATCATAACCTTGCTTAAGCTTGTGTTGGTAATATGTCAATTGAACCATCACATTTTCTCTTTATTCTTCAATTAAGTCTAAGCTTTTTTCCAATAACCCATCATTGCCACACGGAGTGAAAGAACTTGTTCTCAGCATGGGGAATCCAGTTTCCAAAGGAATGACAGTCTCGGGCCCATAAGTCATTAAGAAAGGTGTCTCCCTAGTAGACCTACGAGGTGTGATTTGGTAAGTCCAAAGGACGTGTGGTAGCTCTTCTACCCATTTCCCCTTTGCGTCATCCAACCTCTTCTTTAGTCCACTCACTATGACCTTATTGCCTCAGCTTGCCAATTTCCCTAGGGATAAGCTGGGGTGGAGTATATATTCGTAATTCTTAGGTCATAACAATATTTCCTAAAAGATTTGCTATCAAATTGAAGGTCATTGTCCGAGATGAGAGTACGAGGGACCCCAAAATCGTGTGACAATGTTTTTCCAAACAAATTTCTTGGCATCCTCGTCCCTGATATTTGCCAATGGCATAGCTTCAACCCATTTTGTGAAGTAGTCCGTGCCGACCAGCAAGTATCTCTTATTCCCTGCTGCCTTTGGGAATGGGCCAACAATATCTAAGCCCCATTAAGCAAAAGGCCAAGGGCTAGATAAGGGGTTAAGGACTCTTCCTGATTAGTGTATGATTGGTGCAAATCTTTGGCATTGATCACACTTCTTCACATATTCTTGCACTTCTTTCTGCAAATTTGGCCACCAATAGCCTTGAGTGATGGCTCTATGAGACAAAGATCTGCCTCTTGTATGGCTTCCACAAATCCCTTCATGCAGCTCCTCGAGGAGTAGCTCTGTGCCTCAGAGTGAATACATAGTAGATATGACCTAGAAAAAGAGTGTTTATACAATTTTTGGTCCTCAGATAGCCAGAAACAAGGCATTTTTCTCCGTATTTTGTCAGCTTCTGATTTACCCTCCTGTAAGATGTCCTCTTTCAAGAAGAGTACTATGGGATCCATCCAGCTAAGCCCTACTCTGACTTGGTGAACATGGACCATCTCTCCCCTAACCTCCGTAGGTTTGTACAAGTCTTCTATAAGGATAACCCGAGGTAAGCTCTGCGTCGAGGAGGTTGCAAGCGTGGTTAGGGAATTAGCATGTGTGTTTCCACTTCTGAGGATGTGTAGTAAGCTGAATGATTCAAATCTTGATTGCAAATGTCTAACTTGACTTAAGTATCCTTGTATTCTCTCGTCTCTTGCTTCTAACTCGCTCTTCACTTGGCCAATAACCAATCTTGAGTCCGAGAACATCTTTACTACTTTCCCCACCATTCTTTGAACCATGGACATTCTTTCTAGCTAAACTTCATATTCAGCCTCATTATTTGCAGTTGAGAAGCCTAGTCTTAACTTTTCAATGGTGATTTGTTTAGGGGAAACCAGAACTAGCCCCACTCCAGAGCCCCTTTGATTTGCTGCACCATCAACATATACCTTCCAAAACAAAGTTTTTTACAAGAAAATTGTGCCAATTGATTTTCCATCCATGTTTTATGTCGTTGCCACTTCCTCCAATGGAGGTTCAGTGACTCGGCCACCAAATCTACGAGAACCTGGCCCTTGATAGAGGTATGGGGCATGTACTTAATGTCAAAAGCCCCTAAAACTGTGCCCCATTTAGCAATCTTTCCTGTGCAATCAGCACTTCGAAGTATAGACCTGAGCGAAAGCTGAGTTAGGACAACAACGGTGTGTACTTGGAAGTAATGGGGAAGCTTTCATGTAGCATGTACTACCGCTAAAATGGCTTTTTCCAGTGTTAGATAACGAACCTCAACCTTATGTAGTGGCTTGCTTACATAGAAAACCGGTTGTTGTATGCCACTGTCAACTCATATCAACACCAAACTTACAGCATGAGCGGCCACTGCGAAAAGCAAACAAGACCTCATCGACTTTAGGACTGGACATGATAGGTGGCCGAGATAGATACTCTTTAAGTTACTTGAAAGCCAAAGCACACTTCTCGATCCACTCAAATTCCTTCCACTTATTCATCAAGAGGAAGAAAGGTTTGCACCTATCCACTGATCGAGAAATAAACCGGTTCAAGGCAGCAGTCATTCTAGTAAGCTTCTGGACTTCTTTGGGATTCCGAGACGGTTGTAAACTGTTAATGGCTTTAATTTGATCGGGATTGACCTCGATTCCCCTGTGAGTTACCATGTAGCCTAAGAACTTGCTTGATCCCACACCAAATGAACACTTGGAAGCATTTAGGCGCAACTTGTGTTTTCTCAGAATTTCAAAGATATTTCCGAGGTCTCCCACATGCTCAGACACCACCATACTCTTCACCACCATGTCGTCTATATAAACTTCAATATTCTTGCCCAACTATGGTTCAAACATTCTCGTTATCATCATTTGATAGGTAGACCCTGCATTTTTCAAACCAAAGGTCATCACTTTGTAGTGGTAGTTTCCAATGGGTGTGATAAAAGCTGTTTTTTCCTGATCGTTCAAAACTAGTGGTATTTGATGATATCCTTGAAAGGCGTCTAAGAAGCTCATCTAAGGATGGCCCACCGTTGCGTCCACCAGCTGATCTATTTAAGGCATAGGGAAGGGATCTGTTGGGCAAGCCTTATTCTTATCTGTGAATTCCACACACACTCACTACTTCCTGTTTTTCTTTTTCACCACCACAGTATTGGCCTGCCATTTAGGGTAGAAAACTTCCTTAATAGCCCTTGCCTGCTTGAGCTTCATCACCTCATCTCTAACAGCATCTGCATGTTCCTTGGATGGACGCCGTGGTGATTGTTTTTTGGGAGTGATGGATGGGTTAACATTTAGATGATGACAGATGAAGTTCGGATCCACCCTTGGGGCTTCATAAGCGTCCTATGCAAACACATCAACATTTCTTCTAAGAAATTCTACTAGCTCTTCCTTCTCTTGAGGAGGTAACTGAGTCCCGACTTGAAAAAACTTTTCTGGATCATTTCCTACCGCAAATATCTTTAAATCTTCACATTTGGCCTCCTTGGCGGACCCCTTCACAAGTAATACTGTGGGCTTTAGTTGCTATAATCCTCCTTTAGCAAAGGCCGAGGACTAAGCTGTAGGCCGATGTGAAATCGTAGACACAAGGCACTGCCTAGCTACGGATTGGCTCCCAACCAGCTCCTCGATCCGGTCCCCCGATGGGTACTTCACCTTCTGATGTAGCGTTGATGAAATAGCCCTTAGGGTATAAAGCCAAAGTCTGGCCATAATGGCCGTGTAGGGGGAGTACGCATCTACCACAATGAAGTCCATTTCAACTGTCTCTGACCCTGCTTATATGGGTAACCTAATCTGACCCTTTGGGATGACAACTTTCCCATCAAAACTTACTAGAGGTGAATCATAAACTGTCAGATCTTTGGATTTTAAGTTCAGCCCTCTATACAAATCAGGGTACATGATCTCTGCATAACTACCTTGGTTTACCATTACTCTCCTCACATCGTACCCCCTATTTTGAGGGTAACTACCAAAGCGTCATCATGTGATTATTCGGTTCCAATTATGTCTTCGTCTGAGAAACTCAGCGACGGTCGTACCTCCACTCTAGCTCTCTTCGGCTTAGAGTTAGTGTCCTTGGCTGAAAGCCTAGCTACAGACATCACCCTAAAAGGGCGAGAACCGGTTCTCCTAGGCGCTGCAAAGATGACATTGATTGTGCCTAACGGAGGCCTTAAAGGAGCATCCCCCTGAGCCCCTAACCTTGACTGGTCTCCTTATCCGTTGGGCCGGTATAGAAATTGTTGCAACCTTCCCTCTTTGACTAGTTGCTCCAAATGGTTCCATAGTGTTCTATAGTCCTCGGTGGTATGTCCATGCTCCTGGTGGTACTGGCAATGAAGGCTCTGGTTGCGCCTCAAAGGGTCTCCACTCATCTTATTCGGCCATTTGAAGTATGGCTTATTTTTTATTTTCTCTAAAACTTGATACATTAGTTCTCGAAATACAGTGTTAACCGATTGAGAAACTGTAGGCCTGGACTGCCCAGCAAAATCCCTCTGGGGTCTGTCATTATTGTAACGGTTCAACTTGAAATCCCTCCTCTCCTGATGGATAACCTTACTCTTTCCTTTATCTTGCTGCTAGTCCTCCTCAACCCTCTTGTACTTATCAATCCAATCCATGAGTTAGCGGATACTGGTAACAGGTTTCCCAGTCAACAACTTCCTTAAGCCATGCTCAGCAGGTAGGTCGAGCTTGAAAGTGCTGATGGCTACATCATTAAAATCACCATCTATATCGTTGAACATCTCCCAATATCTGTTCGAATACATTTTCAAGGTTTCTCCTTCTCTCATGGATAGGGATAACAAGGAAGCTAAAGGATGAGGAACCCTGCTGCACGTAATGAAACAGGATCCAAACACCTGAGTGAGTTCCTTGAAGGAATTGATGGAACCTGTCCTCAAACCATTGAACCACCTCATCACCACAGGCCCCAAGCTGGATGGGAATACCTTGCACATCAAGGCCTCGTTCTTGGAATGTATTGCCATCCTTTGATTGAAATGGCTAACATGTTCTACAAGGTCTGTTCTGCCGTTATACATGGTGAAAGTAGGTTGAGTTAACCGCCGAGGAAGTCTCCCTCCCTCAATCTAGGTGAAAGGTGAATTGGAAATTTGGTTGAGTGCTTTACTCATAGCGTCATTTCCCATGCCTCCCAAAGATGAATTTCTGTTTCTAGGTTCATGGTGGTAGTCTTCATCATATGAAAAAGACTCGCTAAGGGGAATCCTTGACCTCTGTCTATAGTCAACATCCTTCTCATCATCGGAAGAGTAATCAGAGTTGAAAGGAGCTCGCCTTTTGCGTTCGTGGCATAAGCTTCTCTTCAAGTGGTCAATTTCCAACTGCATGTTTCTGGCATTCTCCTCATGAGAGACATGGCTTTTACCCTGAGACTGGCTCTTACTGGTACGGGTAGTATGTACACTCCCTTTTGGTCCCTTTTTCGTTCAAGATCACAGAAGTGATCTTGACGCTGAGACCCCATAGACTCTGCCATGTGTGGACCTGAACCTACCATTGTTTTAAGTTGGCTTTACTGTAACACTAGTAATTCCCACAGACGGTGCCAATTGTAAGGACCAGATTTGAATTCTTGACCTAAGATGTGGATGGACCTAGGCCCAAAATGTCCAAAACAATGAATTTGTAAAGAATGGGTTAGAAAACTGGGCTTTAGTTTAACTAAACAATGAATTAGGTAGGTTTTGATGACAAAAGAGTAAAGAATAAACAAGTTGAAATTCAAGAAAAAGGATCCTTGGCCAAATCCAAGGAGACTGTTCTTATATATTGCTCTTAAGTATGGTTACAAATTTGGTTTTTAATTGCCACAGTGTGTCTTTCCTATTTTTCCGATCCCCCTTGCTTGTTGGGATCTCTTACGTTATATAGCTCTCTCTAGACAATCTTGGCCCTCCATTTGCTAATCATCCAGGTCACTACTTGAATGTCTGTCCCATCTAACAATCTCCCTGACCCTCTATGAGTTGGGATAGTCAAGGTAGCACTGTTCAATGGTATTTTCCACATAAATGGGGCTAGAGAGTTAGCTACAGAGCATTCAATGCGGTGGTAGCAGCTTTCCCTTAGATATTTTTGAGTTCCCATCCCTCTTGTACGTTTATGATGCATGTCCTTATCATTGGAGCTCCTTGGAAGGTCACCTCGATTATCAGGATATACATTTGAGCTGTGCTTGGCTTATCCGAGGAGATATTCCTCCTCAGATCACCCTCTTATTCATACCTCATTCCCAAGATTCTGAGCTTGATCTATCTACTACCATTTATTTGTCCTTGGATCGCCATGCTCTCGGCTAGGGCCCAAGGCCCAATATACGAATTAAGCCCTTAACCCTACAGATATTATTGAGCGCGCGTGTGTGTGTGTGTTTTAAACTCTTTTTAAACTTCTTTGTATTACATGGACAAAACAAAAACTGTCCTACATAATCCATTCATAATTCTACTATAATTTTTTTCTTTTTGGGTAAAGTTTGAATTGAAATCTTAAGAATTATGTATTATTTAAATTTAAATTTTAAGTATTTTTTTTTGGTTGTTTTCTTATTTTGTATTGGAAGGAAGATAAAAAGAATATAATTTAAATTATTTTTTTACTTATAAATATTTTGTATTTAAAAAAGTATACCTTAAAAAATCAATTGTTTTTAGAAACAAACACACACATAAGAGAGATGGAAGGAGGTTATAACAAAAAGCCACACCACAACTCCACTCAAAAGTCATGATAATTTTTAAAGGAAGGTGGGGCAAGTTATACTACACATTACACACTACACACTTTCTTAATCAATGTGAGACAAATGCTCATTCTTTTTTTTTTTTTAGAAACAAACATACACACAAGGGAGAAGGAAAATAGTCCTAACACAAAAACACACCACAATTTCACTCAAAAGTTTTAGTAACTTTTAAGGATGATAGATTCATAGATTTTAATTTTACCAGCCGTTTTAATTAATGTGAAAAACCTTTATTCTAAACTTTTTTTTTTTCGCTAATCCCCTTTAACCTAAACTTGGTGTGCGTTTGTAACAAGCTGAAATTTTTTTTTTTTTTGCAATTTCAGCTTGTTTTTTGTACTATTCATGGGCCCCACTGCACTTTTTGATACTATTCATGGGTCCCATTGCACTATTAAGCTAATTTTTACCTTTTTTTACAGTACTGTCTTTCAACAAAAAAGTTTTCAATTTCAGCTAAATAAGTTGTTTCTAAATGGACACTTGGTTTGACTTGTGGTTTATTTATTTATTTTTCCTTTCTTGAGAAACCAGTTTGACTTATACTTTTAAGAGCATCCGCACCTAGCATTGTATATGCCATATGTAAAGGGTATTTAGCATTTTTCCCTCAAAAACCTCCCACATCTGGAATGCTATATACCAAGTATTGCAAAAAAATTTGCAATACTACTACAGTGCAATTCTACCTTTGAGGTTCTTTATGGGATTGGGGTTTCCCTTTTTATAGAAGTCATTCTTCTTGAACATTTGACGTCTGTTTCTATAGAGGTCGTTGTTCTCGAATTTTTGACGTCTATATTCTTTAGCATGTATCTTTTCCCTGTGGAAATCTTTAAATGCTGGGTTTCCTCTATATTTGGATTTCCATATCCTAGGAGGAAGTGGGGTTGAATCACCTAGTTGGTCGCCAGATGGTTCTTTCTCCTTATCACTTTTTGAGGAGGGTTCAGTAGAACTACTGGAAGATAGGTGAGCTTTTAAGACATTGACACCAGACGAAGGAGAGACTGATTTCTCTACTTTCTTAGTAAAATGTCTATCTTTTTTAGGAAGTTTGGTTTTGGATATGACATAGTTCCTTTTATGCCATGTGAAATGTTTCTCAAAGTATTCAAAGAAAGGGTAGTCTGTTTTAACCTCTCTCATGAATAACTTCCATTTCTCCAAAACTTCAACCTTTTGTTCCTAGGTATGGTTGGCTCTGTAGGTTTCTCTTTTAACTCTGTTCTTCTCAGAATTAAATTCCTTTTCGAGCATGTCCATATTTGGAACAAATTCCTTTGTCAACACTAGGAGCTGATGGTCGTATTCAGTTTTCTGCTGAATAAGATTTCTAAAATCAGATCCTGATGGTGATGGAGGCTTAAGACTGTCCTGACTGTTGCAATCTTCTTCTTGATCTGCAACTGAGTCTGGTTGGGCGGAGTAACAAGGGGTACTAACCTGGGAGTGGTCTTTAATACCTTGAAACTGGGCACCTAAGTCTTTTCTTAATGGAGCTCGTGTTCTAGACGAACTACACTTTAGAATTGCACTGTAGCAGTATTGTAAAAAAAAAAAAAAAAAAAATTTATTCTACTTTCCTCGAAGTTTCTCTCTCATCTACTCTCATTATTTCTATTCTCTTCTCTCTCTTCCTTCTTTCTTTCTCATCTGCTCTCTCCTCTCTTCAGGCCCAAAGACCATCCTCCTCCTAACATCAACATCACACATCACAGTGGTTCATTTTTTCTGGTGGGTTATGATTCGACGGGTTTTTTTTTTTTTTGGCTATGACCAGTGCTTAAAGGAAGAGGTGGGTATGGTTGAAGTGGGTTGTGGTTCATGGTTCTCTCAAGTCCGGTGTTGTTGGGTTTTGTTGGTCGACGAAGATCGCCAGTGTTTGGGTGTGGTGTTGCTGGGTTTCTAGGTTGCTCAGATTGGTAATGGGTTTGGTGGTGATCGACGTGGGTTACGGCAAGGTCATGGCGAGGTTTTGCTATGGATCGGCGTCAGTCCGATGGGTTTTGCTATGGATTCTGATGGCCATCGCCGCCCCTCGCAGTCTCGCCCCTCACTGATCTGAGTTTTTGGGTTATGGGTAGATTTCGTGGGTTTTATGATGTGGGTCTTTGGTTGATTTTGGATTGTAGGTTGTGGATGGTGTTGTGATGGTGTTGATGGTGAGTTTTAGGTGGTGATTCTGTTATGTTTTTTCTTTGTTCCTTTGTGGTGATGGGTTTGTGTAATTTTTCATTGGTTTTTTTAGATGATTTTTGTTGCAAATTTGGTTGGATTTAGGTTGTGGCCATGGTGGTCGGTGGTTATGGTGGCCGATGATTATGAGTGGATTTGGGATATATTATTTGTGAGTTATTGTGCTGGTGTTGATGGTGGCCAGTGGTCATGGTGGCCGGTGTAAATTTGTGGTTGTTCTTGAACAGAAAGAATGAGAGAGGAAGAATAAATAATGTGTTGTATTATAAATGATGGTGATTTTGGGATATATTATTTTATTGTATAGAAATATTATTGTAATGAGTGGAATAGGAAAATAAAAGTTGGGATGCTGGATGTATTGTAAAATGGTATTGTATAATTGATAAAATGACTTTTTGAAATGGTAAAATATGATAGAGTAGAATTTCCTGATGCGAATGCTCTAAGAGCACTAGCAATAGTGGTCCTAAATAATTATATAACTATTTTTAGCATCACCAATTTTAAAAAGTGAGCTATAATAGTGGAGCTATATCCAAAAGTTTTACTTTTCTCAAAAAAAAAAAAAAAAAAATCCAAAAGTTTTTCCTTCTCAGCTACGGTGCACGAGAAAGTATATAGTGTTTTAGAAACTCCAACTCAGCACACATGTGGTGTTTCTAAGTCCAATAAGAAATTGACACCTAGCCTAAAAAAAGACACATGGTGTATTGAACTATTTAAAATAGAATGACTAAATTGGCCTTGAAAAAATTTCAAACACCTGCCATACTCTCTTTGCAAAACCAAAAACTAATTACTTTTCTTCTTTTCAAAATCAAATCTCTCTCTCTCTTCCCAGTCCCCATGCCACCATAGCCCCTGCTCTCTCTCAACCCCAAACCTTGATAGCCACTTCCCAGCTGTAGCGTCTCCGACGGCACAACACTACCGAACAATACAAGTTCCAATGAGACTGGCCTTTGTCTCGTCAGAAACCTCCAATCTTCTTTTTCTAGCAAAACCATCTTACGCTGGAAGCTTTCTTGCTCCCCTCACGTATAATATTTTGTTCCTTTCCTTCTCTCGCCTATTCTATCCTAGATTAGTTTCTAGCCTCAATCCTAGAGCTAGTCCCAAAAAACCCTAAGACTAAAATTACCCCAAATTGAAAACATTGAATTCGGTCTCTCCCTCAATTCCAGATTGTGTGGAGAAAGGATTTTGTGTTTTTTTAGGTAATTTTCTTCCTAAATTTTTTCTCAGGTTTCTCTTTTCACACCCCCCAGTCTTCACTGATAAGCCGCCACACGAGCTCCAACCTCTTCATCTCTCTTTATTTTTCTTATCTTATTTTCTTCTCTCTTTTCTTTTGCTCAAAGGTCCCTCCTTTTTTCTTCTTTTTTTGTCTGTGGGTTTGGAGATTGAAAAATAGGATTTTATATTTGGGTCCAAGTGTGGAGATTTGAAAATAAGGGATTTTTGGGATTGGTATTTTGGTCGTGGGTTTGGTGTTTGGTTGTTTCTGTGGGGTTTTTTTGATGTGGGTTTGGGGTTTGTTATGGCTGTGTGTTGTGTATTGTATTGATGTTTGTGTATGCATGTGAATCTTTGTTCATGTGATGGTTTTGCTATAGATGTGTGTGCTTGTTTAATGTAATGCTTGTGAACTCACAAAAAAATGGTAGCTTGTGTGCTGTCTTGTGAACATGTACAGAGAGATATGAAAATGCACTAGGTATGTAAAGCTTAAGCAGAACTTGCAACACTGGAGAGAAGAATGGATATTACCCTTTTAATGCAAATTAAAATTTTCTACGTGATTTACTTCACTAAATTAAATTCCAAGTCTATAAATGCATAATATTCTTACCTAACTATTATTTTGTTCTTCATGTTAACATACATGTGCATATGGAAATCTGAACAGATGCAGTAAACACAAAGAGTGACCTGACCATATTTCAAATATTTTTACTTTTAATTCCTTACCAGATTTGCTAGATAATTATACTTTCTTACAGATTAGTTTGCTATTTTTATGGTTCATAGCACATTGCTTGCTTTGTCTTTTTCTTGGTACTTTTTCATCATAATTGCAGTGGAGTTTTATTTACCTAACCCCCCAAAAAAAAAAAAAAATCCAGTATTGTTGTTGGCTATACTAATTATTAAATTTTTTTTTCTTGTTGGATTATTGTAGGGGGTCATCAACTGTAAGGTTTTTCATTAAAGCGATGAAGATGTCAAATATGAAGCAGTGGGATAAATTAAAGCTCTGAAGTATCAATCAATGATGGATAAATACAAAATAGTTGTGAAGAAGCTGAAGTAGGCATCAATAGGGTCATGGCTATTTTTTGTTGTTTGTTTTGGTGTGTTTATGTATGCTAGCAAAACGAAAGGGTCATGCCTATATGTTGTTACCTTGATGTAACTTTTTGAATATTGATGCCAATAATAGTGATGTATCAAAAAACTTATCTTATGTTAACTTTTGGTCTAGTAAACAATTGTAGATTAATGTTACATTTTGTTGAGTTTATGAAGTTCAATGAAATTTAGCTTTATATTAACTTTGATAATCATTGGGTGACAAAGACAAACAACACCCCTGATTACGGCAAGTAAACAACACTGTTGCATTTTTTATAATCTAAATTATAGTTATTGCAGCAAACAACAACACAATATATATAATCTAAATTCCAGAACTGTGTCCAAAAAAAAAATCTTACTCAACCTTTGACATAATAGGTATTTCATTTTGCAATGACATATTTTCAAGTTTGACATAATAGGTATTCCCATTTTCCATGCTATTGATGTAACAACAAAGTCATGTATATCACCTAAATATGCAATTTGTAAAAAGGCAACTTTATTTAGGATAAATGGATGAGCATTATCATCTAAAGCTGCAGAATTATATTATCACCTAAAGTTGCAAAATTCCAGAATTATTTGCGGGAACATAATCTATATCACCTAAAGCTCCAAAATTATCGCCGTCAATTGTATGTGGATTACATAAAATAGATTATTGTTAATGCCTAGTTATATGTTCTCAAATCCTCCAAGGTTTGTTCTTCTTCTTGGCCTGCATCCTTTGAATTTTAATCTTCAGCACTTGCAACAGCAACTATTGATTCTCCAGCACTTGTAGCAGCAACCCATACTTCTCCAGCCCTTGTAGTAGTTTTAGTTACAAAAACAACACTTGTAGTAGAAGCAATTCCATCTCCAACACTTGCTGTACTTGTAGGTGTCTTCGGACCATTGGTAGACAATGTATCCTACATTATAAGTTTATAACATACAAAAATATATATACATAACCATCAAAATATTAATCCCCCTAAAAATAACATATAGCACAAAGCTAACCTTACCTCATTAAGATTCCTAAACCTTCCCCTATGGTGAATCTCAAAATTTAAATGAGTAAACTCAACAAAAGCAATACAAAGTATGGGATTGGCATCAACAACCTTCACACACAAAATGAACTTGCCATGCTTCTAAAAGTCTTCTTGTAAACACACTTGTATAATTCTCCTTTGGAAAAACAAAAAAACAAATCCCCTTCCCCCCATCTAAAACAAAAAACAAAAAAAAAACAAAAAACAAAAAACAAAAATTTCTAGCACCTGTTGGTCCTCAGCCATAAACACATGCACACTCAAGTAGGCTTTATACCAATTATTAAAATATCATAATTTTCCATAATAAATCAACCAAAGACTTAAACTAAGAAAATGACAAAAAGATAGATTGAATACCTCATAGGAGACTCTTAAGAAGAAACTATTTATTAAAATCAATTCCTTCAGCAAAACCAACGGAACGAAAGTATCACATCCATCCCTGCACCATGAAAAAAAATTATTACAAGGAATGAAAAAAATTGTGAAAATTCCAAGTAATCCAACACATATTGCAAACTTAAATGCATCTAAAAGAAACCATATTTAACACGAATAGCTGAAAAAGAAAGAAAAACATCTAACAAATAAATAATAACTGAAAATCAAGCACAACCATCAAATACATTAAATCAACTAAACAAAGAAAGAAGCTTTATTTCTCTACTTATAAAACTACATCATACTAACCACTTTTAATATAATCCAAAAGAACAATTTTTTGAGAAGGAAAAAAAAAAACTTTTACTATATTATGAGTGCATCCATCCTCACTGAAACATTTTATCAAAGACTACAAGTTCCCTTTTTACATAAGAATGTATATGTAAAAAGGCACATATATAAGTAGAAAAATCCAGAAAATAAAATGAAAAAAGAGTGAGGAGAACCCTTCTTGCAAAGTCAGGAATTGAAAGCGGCGAGAAAACTTTTGGCGTCGTGGTTAGAAACAACTGAGAGACAATTTTGGGCGTTTTTCGATGAGACAAAGGTCGGTCTCGTCAAAATTGATGATGATTGGTGATGCTAGGTAGTGGCTGTCAAGGTTTGGAGTTGATAAAGGGAAGATGGAGGTGCTGGTGATTGGTGTGCTATGGTGGTGCGAGAGAAACAAAGAGAGAGAGAGAGGGTGTTTTCCGACGAGACAAAGGTTAGTCTCGTCGAAACTGAGGATGACCGGTAATGCTAGGTAGTAGCTGTCAAGGTTTGGAGTTGAGAATGGAAGACGGAGGCGTTGGTGACTGATGGAGGTTCTAGTGCGAGAGAAACAGAGCGTGTGAGAGAGAGATGAAGGGCCCATTTGGTAGGGCATTTCAAATACCCATTTTCAGTTTTTAAACAAATGTTATACTTATTTCCACACATTTTTTCATTCATACGTATTTCAAAAAACTACAAACAATACTACTCAAACTACTCTACCAAATGAACTCGAAATTTTTTGTTTTGGAGAAGAAGAAAAGGAACAGTGGCTGGATGGTAAAAATTTAGAGGGTATTTGTGTCTTTTTATTTTAAATAACCTGAGTTGCTGAGTTGTAAATTTTAATCCATATATCAATTTTGTATTAGTATATACATTCTCGCGGTGCACAGCTAAAAATAGCCATCCATTGTATCTCAAAAAAAAAGAAAAAGAAAAAGGTTTTAATTGGTTTGTCTCTCTTCTTTTATTAAATTAATCTTTTCTCTCTCTTTCTTTTTCGCATACATTCTTTCTTCTTCACCGAACCCAACCCAACACTTCTCCCTTTCAAATTTTTTTTTTGGTTCCTTCCTCCAGTCATTTTTTCAGTCTACTTCACCTTTCTTCTTCACTGAATCCAGCCATTCTCTTCTCCACCTTCATTCTTTTATTTCTTCCTTCCTCCAACTCCTCACCACTCCTTAGCCCCTGCCCGCCAAGCCGCCAGCGACCCAAGTCCTAAGCCGCTGCCGACACAAGTCCCAAGCCGCCGGCGACCCAAGCCTGGTGGTGGTGGTGGTGGTTTATTTATTTACTTTTAAATCAGAGTTGTGGGTGGTGGTTGTTGAGGTAGGTTTGTGGTGGTGGTGGTGGGTTGTTGATTGGGTTGTGTTCGAAGTGGTGGTGGGTTGTCCCAAGCCATTACTGTGGGCGGTTGTTGTTGGCTGTGGCGGTGGTGTGGGTTTTTTTTTGTTGGTTGTCACTGGGTTTTTTTTTTTTGGCTGGATTTGTGGGCTTTTTCTCAAAAAAAAAAAAAAAAAAATCAAATGGGCTTAACCTAATTTGGGCTTAACACAGATCGAGGGACAAACAAAAACAAAAAGAAAAATAGAGAGAAAACCTTGAGACGGTGCCGCACGCTGCTCTGCAAATCACCAGGACTCCGCCTTCCCCACTGGTAAATTTTTTTTTGCTATATCCCTTGCCACTCTCATTTTTGCTTCACTTTGCAAAACTTGCTTATCATATCATATCATATTTATATATATTTTAGTTAAGTATTGTTAACTCGCTATTTGGCTTTACATATTTAGACTAGTGAATGAGAGAGATAGAAAGTTGTTAGTTACCTCTTTGATATATAATAGTCCAGTTCCAATAATTGTGAACTAGGAAGCACGGATATGGATACGGTATGACAAGAGTGAGAGTAATTTCTGAAAAATTATAACACGACACGGCACGGTTACAACATCTGCAGGACATGGGTTTGGCACCCCAAATGAAGTGTCTATGCTTCCTAGGTTGTGATTGAATGGCATTGGCCTGACCACATGTGCATAATGGATACACCCTTGTCAACAAGGCAGGGCTGTTTTGTCTTTTGTTGTTTTCACTTTATAGGATAACTTTGTCAGATGAGATGGGAGATGGATTTTGATAGTAATACCTGGAATTTCAGTGTACAATTACAATAACAACCCTAGATTACGAAACTCAGTTGAAGTGGTTGGGATTTTTTTTTTTTTTTTTGGTTTCTTTGTGATTTTTTGGGTTGTCAACGTCTAGTTTTATGCTTGTGTTTCTGGTCTTGGTATAAAATTCATTAGTTTAGTTTGTACAAGTTGATAATAAAAAGCTACATGTTTATGTGCTTTCTGTCATGTTGCCTTGGATTTCTGTAATGGTGAAGATAAATTTAATGACAATCTTGTTGCTTGATGGTTAGGTTCAATATTTTTGCTAATTGGGTTGTTGCTGCTGGGTTCAGTTTCTTACACATGTTGCTTTCATTTATTTTACTATTATTTCTGTATTTTACACAATTAATTATGTATTAATTCATGTAAAGGTTATGGTTTTTGTATGCTTTGTGGGGATTAAAGAGGACAGTTTTACAATTGAAACAACTGTCTTGTCCAAGTTCTTCTTATAGGATGTTGGCTATGAATGCGTTGATCTGGTGATGAGATTTGGGAGAAAGGTATGACTACATGAGTGACTAATTTGCCTAAAGTGGTGGCGGATGGTTTTTTATGAGATTACATGGGCATTTAGGTTGTTGTGGGGAGAAGGTTGAATGTAGTTTGTGTGTATTATTTGGGTCTTATGAAGGAAAAACTTGCTAAACATAAACATAATAGTACGACATATAATTTTTGTACCTCAAAAAACTTCCTAATTTTAAACAAAAGACGGTTCACAACAAGGTCTTAGGTATGTGGGGATCCTCATTGCTTGAATCAGAATAGTTAGATAGCTCCTAATCAGATACCAAATTAGAATCTTCAATAATGGCACTTATGGCATTGCATGGGTCCTTTTGTTTCTTCTTTGCTAGTTGGATTGCATGATAGTGGTCCAATTGCGGCTTGTTTTCCCTTTGAAGTTGATTGAGTATCTTGTCAATGCTATGCTGGATGTGCCTTCGGCATAGGCAACATGTTCTGTCAACAGTAGACCTCCAGCTCACGTCATTTTCACCTTAGGCACCCCTGTAGTCATGCTTAATGTAGTATAATGACTAGGTTCACCAAGCATAATTTGCCCAGCACACCCAAGTAGAATATATGAATTACTATTAGCAAACTCTTGCTTCTTTTCTTGCCAAATCACCCCATAATGGTCTATGTGCGTTTGTAGTTGTGACTTAGTTGGAGTTGCACACGATGCTAGATCCGAAGTCATCTTGCTCACCTCTCATTGATCTTGATCCCTCGGAACTCATTCCTCATTGATACAAATCAACAAGAGCAAGAGAAACCTACACAAGAGAGTTTATATGTACTTGTGAAGTCCAACTGGTCAAAAATTCATATATAATGTCGCCTTATGTTGCTAACTGCTAACCATTTAATAAGACTTTTCATTTTAATTGCAGCCTTTCACATGATGCATGCTACATACGAATGTCACACTTATATGACTTGTCATTTCAATTGTAGTTTCTCATATGATGCATGCTGCATTAAATGTCACGTTTGATATGACTTGTCACTTCAAATACAACTTCTCGCATGATTTGCACTTCATATCAATTTTGACATTTACTATGCCTTGTCATTTCATCGTAGCTTGTTCTTTTCATTTTTACTTTGAACTGTCCTTTCTAGCTCACTCGGTGGGTGCATGTGATTAACAAGTCATTACATGTTTCTTTGCAGTGATTAATTTAGTTTGAGTAGAGTGGTGTAAAGAGAGAACAAACAAGAAGAAGACCAAAGAGGAGGTAGAGGAATGGAGGATCACTTCAAGACCCAGACTGTACCTCACCCACTTGGGTTAGTTTTACTCTCTATCTTTCTCTCTCTCTCTCTTTCTCTCACCATGGGAAGGAAGGTCATTTGTTTGAAACCATTTAGATGTTTTCATATGGTTAAAGAGAAAATCCTTATTCATCTCCAAGCAAAGAGAGGAAACAACCAGAGATAGATATATGGAGTCACCCTAAGAATCCTATCCATTCATTTTGGAATGAGTGGCTTGGAGGCAACATTTAAACAAATGTTGACTATCATTATTTTGGTATCTATATAAATTATTGATGACATGGCAAAAGTCTACTGTTTTTTTATTTTTTATTTTTATAGGTAATGAAATTTTATTAGCAAAAACAGAATACATCTGGTATACAGGAAGTAGACTTGATGAACATCTCAGCTAAGCTCTAAAATTACAATGCTCCATAAATTCTAAAAAGTTTGAGAAAAAGAAACTTCATGAAGCAGTCACGCATTCAAACAAAGTACTTAGGAAGTGCAATTTTTGATAGAATTTTCCTCTCATTTTAAATGGATGGATGGTATGTTAGGAACCCAATGGTTGAGTTACCCTAAAATCTCTAAAGGATCCTATTTGATTTAAGTTTTGAGTGTTCACCATACCTATCAAAAAAAAGTTTCAGAGTGTTCACCATCGTGAACATGATGTCCTTTTTATGAAATAAATCTTGATTACCTATCAAAAAAAAAAAAAAAAACTCTAAAGGATCCTAATCCAAAGAGAAGAATTGTTTAGTTTATGTTTTTTTTTTAAAAAAAAAAAATTTATTTATTTATTTTTTAATAATTTGATACAAAAGAAAGCAATTTTCTATGTCTTTTCTTCTTAATGCTTTAAAAAAAATCAGTGATGAATTTAAATTGCATTAAAAAATTAATATTATATTGGCATAATTATTTCTTTTATATTGTCGTGAACAGGACTAGGATATGTGTGAAAAATTTACCAAAATATGTGGCAGAGGATCGCCTTCGAGAGTTATTTTCTCAAAAAGGAGAAATAACAGATGCAAAGCTAATGCGAACCAAGTATAACTCCATTTATTTATATATATTTCCTTTTTATTTATTTTTATGTTGAATTCATTGTTTGTCATTTTTTCAAGTTATAGTTTAGTTCTAAAAATTTTGTTTGTTTTAACTTTATTTGTGGGTTTCTTTAGGAATGGTAAGAGCAGCTCTTTTTTTTTTTTGGTGTTTATGTTGGATTCGTTGTTTGTCATTTTTTCAAGTTATGGTTTAGTCCTTAAAGTTTGTGCGTGTGTTTTTGATTCATTTGTGGGTTTCTTTAGGAATGGTAAGAGCAGGCAGTTTGCTTTTATTGGGTTCCGCACAGAGCGTGAAGCTGGAGAAGCAATCAAATACTTCAACAAATCTTACATTGATACTTTTAGGATTACTTGTGAGGTGCGCATTACTGTATCTTTTACTGTTTATTATTATTATTATTATTTTAAAATAAAAGTTTGGTAGATTTTTTTTTTTTTTTGTGAAACATCAGTTGTATCTTGATTAATTAGGAAGTTCCACATGTAGCTGAATTTACACTAATTGCAATTTTCTGCCTAATTTGGACAAGGAAAAAATAATTTTTTGTTCAATAGTCTAATGAATATTTCAAGCAAATTTCTGAATATTACGTTCCATTAGTGAAATTACTTATTCAATTACTGCGTTTAGTTTTCTGCATTTAATTGAGTTGAAATTTAGGATTTCAATCTGAACTTGAATTTTACTGTTTTAGGCCGTTATATGTTCTTGGCTAAGAGGATTTCTGCTGCATTATTTTTGATAAATCAGTAAAAAATGAGACAAATTAAGTACATCTAATTGTCTGAAATTGATTTTTTTTTTGATAGGTAATAGAGAATTTATTGATAAAAAAGAAAAAGAACATTGTTCTCACGATGATGAACACACTGAACTTGAAGCAAATACAAAAAACTCAAGGAGTAGAACTAAAAGAAAGTAGAAAAGCATGAATGGAAGTACATTGTGTGTAACCCCAAACTTGTGACCACTAAAATAAAGTACCAAAAATAAGAGATTTTAAAAGATCCAAAGATCTTTCTTTATCCTCAAAAGTATGGGTATTGTGTTATTGCCAAACTAACCACAACAGACACCCTGGAACCATATTCCAGATCTTTGACTGGTGCCTTCCCAGCCAATTTCTCCGTGAAAAAAGAAGAGACCCAACTGACTTCAGCATCACCCATTGGATCCCAAATACCAAAAAAATGTCACACCATAGAGCATGAGCAAACTGACAGTGTAGCAACAGATGGTCCATAGATTCCCCATCACTACAACATAAACAACACCAATTAACAAGGGACTGACCTCTCTTAATCTTTTAGCATTGTAGATGTTCTCTTTTTGTGTTTTAAAACTTTAGATAAGATTGTTCATTTTTTTTCAATAAAAGTCTTATTACCTATAAAAAAAGAAAAGAAAAAAAAAATTGTTGTAAGGTCTATTCTTAGATTAATTAAAAGAGCCTCCTACCAATTTGAAAATTTCAAATTGTGCCTAATAAGCATTAGATACATATGATTTGAGTTCATAATATGTATAATAAATATATTTAGAGATAAGCACCTCACTTCATTTGAGAGAGTTCATTTTTGGCACCTCACACCTCAAGCGGTGCAAGGACATGGCACCTTAACATGGACATATGGCAGACCCTTCGGAAGTATCCTTAATATATAGCTACAAACTCCTACGCAGTATTTTGTGTTCTCAAGAAAAGGCAATAGACACATTGTATATCTCTTTTGCATCACTTAAATGACATATCAAGTTCTTTTAAAAAAAAAATGACAAATCAAGCCAATAAATGGATCTATTACTAAACCAGGCATCAACCCGTATGATATACGTCCCATATTCAAGGTTCTGAATGATGCCTCAACTAAACAAAGTCAGCATTTTCCTGGTCGACCTCATTTCATGCAAGATAGTTTCAACGAAAGTAGTGGCAGCTTGCTTGCCCACCTCGCCAACTTCCAAGTTTTTTTTTTTTTTTTCCTTTTCTAATCTTTTTTAGCAAGTACCTCTCCCATTCCAAGTTAAGCCACTGCATTCCATCTTAAGACCAATGGACTTGTTTTTCCTTGCGAGAGAGAGAGCTAAACATATCATCCCATCTTTTTATTTTTATTTTTATAAGTAACGTATCATCCCACCTTAAGCATTACTTGTTTCCAAATTTCCTCTGGTAATGACTAAAGATGTGACAAAGTTTGTAAAACCAGTTTGCATGATGGCATTAAGGTAGTAAAGGATAACATTGTGACATTTTTAAATCTTCAAGGACTAAATTGAAAAATAGAATAAAATCATTAGTTCAGGGACAAATTGAAATTTGATATGCATTTCATAACAAAATCATGTAGAAACCTTTCTATTACCAGAACTCTTATAGAATCTTCTTATTCTCTATTTATTACATACATCAAGTAAACTCCAAGCCCTAGCAAAGCTTCAACCTTGAAACCAACAGCCTAGTCAACAAAACATGAATCTCCAAAACTTATATCTTTTTTTTTTTTGAAAAGTAATAAGTTTTATTGATATCAAAAAAGGGGCACCCTAGTACACAGGGAGTGTAGGGGGTCAAAAGAAATTACAAGAATCAAGAAAATCAAGAAAGGAAGAGAATGATTGGTTTCGCAGAGTAGCCAACTAGTCTAATAAAGTTCTAAAGAAAAATAGCTTGAGGTTTGGTATGGATCTCTCATTATCTTCAAACAATTGAAGGTGCTGGTTTACTTCGTGGTTTTAGGGCGGGGTGGAGGGGAATATGTCTCACATCTTTTGTTTGCAGATGATATGATTCTGTTTTGTGATGCAAATGAGGAGCAGATTCTACATGTTTGGATGTTTCTTTGTTTCCAAGCTGTGACAGGATTAAAGGTTAATGCTTTGAAGAGTGAGATGGTTCCCATTGGGGAGGTTCCTAATGTCCATGTCTTGGCAGAGATTTTGGATTGTTGGATTGGGTCTTTGCCTATGACCTATCTTGGTATGCCATTGGGGGCTTCCCACAAGTCCCCTACTATTTGGAATCCTATCTTGGACAAAATTGAGCGTAAGTTGGCTGGGTGGAAGAAGATGTATTTGTCAAAAGGTGGAAGATTGACTTTGCTTAAGAGTACATTATCTAGTCTTCCTACTTATTTTTTATCTCTTTTTACTATCCCTACGCATGTGGCCAATAAAATTGAGAGATTGCAAAGGGATTTCTTGTGGGGGATTCCAAGACACATTTGGTGGGATGGGATAAGGTGTGTGCATTTCTAGAAAATGGTGGGCTAGGAGTAAAGAAATTAACTACTTTTAATAAAGTCTTACTAGGGAAATGGTTATGGCGGTTTGGGGTTGAGGAGACAAGGCTTTGGAGAAGGGTTGTAGCTCTGAAGTTTGGGGAAGAGTGGGGGGGATGGACCTCCAAGCTAGATTGATGGGTACATGGGTGTGGTTTGTGGAGAAGTGTCCGAATGGGTTGGGAGTTTTTTAGCAAAAATATTCGGTTTGAGGTAGGGGTGGGAGATAGAGTGAAGCTTTGGAAAGATCAATGGTGTGGGGATTCTCCACTCCAATTGACCTTTCCGGTTGGCTATGAGATTGCTTTGAATAAAGAGGCATCAGTGGCCTTTTCTCTTGAATGGTTGGGAATAGAGGAACGGAGAAGTTGGGATGTTTGTTTCAATCAGAGACCAAATGATTGGGAAATGGGTGGTGTGGATGAATTTCTTTGTACTTTAGGTTCTAATTTACCTCTAACTGAGAATGGAGATCGTATGAGATGGAAGTTGACGAAGACTAGGGATTTTGATATTCGATCGTTTTATAATAAGTTAAGAGGTCCCTTGCCCATTATCTTTCCTTGGAAAGGTGTTTGGAAGGTTAAGGCTCCTCGGCGTGTTTCTTTCTTTGTGTGGATTGCTGTTTGGGATAAGATCCTTACAGGTGACAATTTGAGGGGTAGAGAGATGGATTTTGTTGATTGGTGCATTATGTGTCGTTGTAATGGGGAGATGGTGGATCATTTGTTACTTCATTGCGGAAAGGCTTATCGGTTGTGGAGTTTGGTTTTTAGATCTTTTGGGATTTCATGGGTCTTGCCAAGATCGGTTGCGGATACTCTCTTTGGTTGGTGGAATTGGCTTAGAAAGCATTCGTCTAGCATTTGGAATTTAACTCCGTTGTGCTTAATTTGGAATTTAACTCACCTCTAGTGATTCTCTCCCTACGTTCCTTAGCTCTCTCCTTTGTAATTAGTATCTTTTCTTTCTTTTTTTGTCTTCTTTTTCAGTAATTTTTTTCTCTGCCTTATGACTTTCTGCATGAGGTAGTGTTTTTGAATATACATCTTTATTACTTATCAAAAAAATTATCTTCAAACACTTACTATTTTTTTCCCTCCAAAGACACCACACTAAGCAACAGGGAACAATTAACCATACATGACCATTTCTATGACGACCATAGACCACAAATCCATAGCAACCGAACAGTGAAGAAATAGATGGTCAATTGATTCACCATTACACTTGCACATATAACACCAATCCAATATCCAAATCTTCCTTTTATGTAAGTTGTCAATCGTCAAGCATTTTCCTAAAGTAGCAGTCCAAACAAAGAAAGCCACCTGAGAAGGGATTTTCTGCTTCCAAATACTTTTCCATGGAAAACAACAATCATTAGAGCTCACTAGAAGACTATAATAATTATTAACCATAAACCCCGTATTTCTATCTGGTTTCCAATACATCTTATCCTCACCAAACCCTCTTACTGTAGCGCCATATATGGTATCCAGGAAGCTCAACACAGCCTCTAATTCCCGAGTATGAACACCCCATAAGAAACTTACATCCCAGAAAAGAACTCCATTAGTGGACTTCATAAGCTCTGCTACACTTGCCTCCTTATCTCGACAAATATAAACAATGTAGGATAGGTGATTGCAAGATATGTCTCCCCACACCAACAATCTTGCCAAAACTTCACCGACCCATCACCAATATCATACAGAATAAAATGTGAAAAAGAAGGCCATCCCCTACTAATATTTTTCCACAAACCAAAACAATATGGACCATAGACAGATCTGATACACCAGCCACCCCATACACATCCATATTTTACCTCTCTCACTCGCCTCCAAAGGGCATCCCTTTCAATCCCAAATCTCCATGGCCACTTCCCAAGCAAAGCTTCATTAAAAAGTCTTACCTTCCTTACCCCCAAGCCACTTGAAGGAGTACAAACAGTAGCCCATCTAACCAGGTGAAATTTGGGCTTATCACCTAGCCCACCCCATAAGAAATTCTGTTGAAGTTTCTCAATACGGTTAGCCACAGCAGCAGGTATAGGAAATAAAGATAGAAAATAAGTAGGTAAATTAGATAGAGTGCTCTCAAACAGTGGTTCTAGTTTCAGCTCTCTGTGTCAGCCATGTCATGAAGTCTATATTTTCCTTCCAACAGTAGGATATCAATAATCCTCAAGTTTAATTAGACAACATGACCAAGTTGGATATAACAAAATTAAAATTCCATATCACAGACCAGGACTAATCAGCACACAGATGAAGATGCATATAATTTTCATTACAGGTCTAACCATAAGAAACCCTTTATCCCTTTCACAGATTATCCCAAACTCATCCTAATGAAACAAAAAATAGATTTTGTTAAACTAGAGTCAATATTTATTTAGAATTCAATTTTAAAGATTTTTGAAGAAGGGAAAATTTGTTGCAAACTAATAGTGACCTGCTGCAATGCACGTTTTAAATTGTAAAAATGGATCGTGGAGTCAAATGTTGCAATTCCAACCATCATCCGAAAGTGATTTTTTTTTTTGATAAGTAATGAGACTTATATTCATCATGAAAAAAAACGCAAAATAGCCATTACAGGTGTTCATGATGGTGAACACAAAAACAGCGAAACAAAGCAACAAAAAAAGAAAAAGAAAAAGAGAAGAAACTTAAGGGGTACTTCTAAGGGTAGAAAAGAACTCCAAAGTAGAAGAACAATTTGAAGATTCCCAGCACTTAGCCCATTCAAAAAGAGTATTTTGACAAAGCGCTTGTAACTGAACAAGCGTTCTCTCCTGAGCCTCAAAAGAGCGCTGGTTTTTTTCCAACCAAACAACCCACATCAAACAACCAGGAACCATATTCCATATGTCCAAAGCAGATTTCCCCAGCCAATTATTCCAACAAGGCACCAAACTTGCCACAGAACCTGGCATGACCCATTGAATCCCAAAAGCTTGTAACATTTGCACTCACAAAGAATAAGCTACAGAACAATGAATGAGAAGATGGTCCACAGATTCTGCAGAACAACAGCACATACAACACCTATTGGCCAAAGGGAGATCTCGGAGCATCAAATTATCCAAGGTAAGAATCCGACCATGGGCTGCGGTCCACAAGAAGAATGCCACCCTCTTAGGCACCTTGACTTTCCAAATCCCCTTCCATGGGAAGCAAGAAGGAGATGTACCCCTGATCTTATGATAGAAGGACCGAGTATCAAACTTACCGTTCCCATTTAGGCACCAATGGGGTCTATTACACCACACCTACTACCTCTAGGGATCCGAGCCTGAATGAGTTCTAGGAAAGAGAAGGCAGCCTCAAATTCCCTCTCATGAAAATTCCTATAAAAACTCACATTCCAACATCTACTTCTCCCATCCTCATGATGATCCAACAAGTCAGAAATACAGGTTTCCTTGTCTCTAGAACATGCATATAACTAAGGATAGAACATCTTAAGAGAGATATCCCCAACCCACCTATCATGCCAAAAACAAATGCGAGAACCATCTCCCACCTCAAAAGCCAAGTGTTTGGAGAATCTCTCCCAACCGATATTAATACCACGCCAAAGGCCACACTCGTGAGCCCTTCTACAATCTTTAGAAGTCCACCCCCCTTGGCCCTCGCCATATTTGGTGGCAATAACCCTCCGCCAAAGACTAGATCCTTCTTGGCCAAACCTCCATAACCAATTTCCCTAAAAGAGCTTGGTTGAAGTGAACTAACTTCCTAACCCCCAAACCACCCATCTTAAGAGGTGAACACACCTTCTCCCAAGCCACCAAAGAATGTTTAAAACACTCCTCCGAAGATCCCCACAAAAATTTCCTCTGAATACGCTCTAATCTGTCAGCCACTGCTACAGGGATGGTAAATAAAGAAAGATAGTATGTGGGAAGACTAGAGAGGGTACTGTTCAAGAGAGTAAGTCTACCACCCTTAGACAAATATAGACGCTTCCAACCAGACAGCTTCTTCTCCATCTTCTCTAGAATGGGGTTCCAATGGATGCAGTCTTGAAGAGGGTGCCCAAAGGCATGCCCAAATATTTCATGGGCAAGCTACCCACCCTACAACTGAGAATACTAGCCAAATCATCAATATTACCAACCTCCCCCACCGGGACAATCTCACTCTTCCCCACATTTACCTTTAAACCAGTAAATGCTTGGAAGCACGACAAAGCCAATCTAATAGCCAACAACTGATCTCTAGATGCATCACAGAACAAAATAGTATCGTTTGCAAACAGTAGATGTGATATACGAACCCCGATAGAGTTCACAGGTCCCACATGAAAGCCACGAAGCAGACCACTATCCTCAGTTTTCTTAAGGATCCGAGATAAAACTTCCATAACCAAGAGGAAAAGAAGAGGGGACAGAGGATTTCCTTGTCTCAATCCACGAGAGCTTCCAAAAAAGCCTACCGGAGATCCATTCACAAGAATTGAGAAACGAACAGTAGAAATGCAAGTCTTAATCCACTCCCTCCACTTCAACCCAAAACCCATCATGTTTAACAAATAAAGCAGGGCATCCCAATTAACATGATCATAAGCTTTTTTAATATCCAACTTACAAACTACACCCGGGGAATGACACTTCAATCTATTGTCTAGGCACTCATTAGTAATTAACACTGAGTCCAAAATTTGTCTTCCACCAACAAAGGAATTTTGGGTCTCCGAGATCAAACAGTCTAACACCACCCTTAGCCTATTCGCCAACACCTTAGACAACAACTTATAAACATTGCCCACCAAACTAATAGGCCGAAACTCCTTAATATTGACAGCATTAGGATTCTTAGGAATAAGAGTGAGGAAAGAAGCATTAAGAGACCTTTCAAAGACTGAATACTTGTGAAAATGCTTGAAAATAGCCATCACATCAGCCTCCACCACCCTCCAACAATTACTAAAGAAAGCCATGGTGTACCCGTCCGGGCAGGAGCTTTATCCCCCTCCATCTCTGCCAGCGCTTGGGAGACTTCTTCTTTCGAGAACTCCCTCTCAAGGAACAATCTATCATCCTCCCCAATACTAGCAAAATCTAACCCATCCACAGTTGGACGCCACGTGTCTGTCTCTGTATAAAGATCTTGATAAAATTGGACCACTTGAGCCCGCACAGAAGGTTCATCCTCATAAACTACTCCATCCACCTCAACACTTCTAATATGATTAGCTATTTTATGAGAATTTGCTAATCTTTGAAAGAAGCGTGTATTGTTATCTCCTTCCTTCACATACAGAGCACGGGACTTTTGTCTTCAGAAAGTCTCTTCCAAGGAAGCTAAAACTTCAATCTCACCTTTAACCTGAGTACGGTGAGCTTGATCCTCATGCGAAAGGCCCAGAATATCTTCCTTGGCATCCAAGCCCAATAATTCAGACAGCAAACTCTTCTTAAAAGCCAAATCACCAAAAACCTCCTTATTCCACCTTTTTAGGTCTTCTTTAAGAGCCTTTAATTTCTGAGCCAAAACAAAGCTAGGTGATCCCGTAAAGCAATAACTATTCCACCACTGTTGAACCTTCTCAACAAAACCCTCAACCTTTAACCACATGTTCTCAAACTTAAAAGCACCACGCCCCCTTCCCATAACTCCAGATTCCACAAGAATTGGACAATGATCAGAAATAACTCGAGGAAGCACCCTCTGGGACACATTTCCAAAATGATCCTCCTAATCAGCAGAGACCAACGTCGTGTCAATGCGAGACATAGACTTTGGTTCGGAATCCCTAAACCAAGTGAAGGAAGCCCCTTCTAGAGGTAAATCCACTAGGAAATTATTCTCTATGAAATCTGAAAAAGCACACATGGCTGGGCTGAAAGAGTCACAACCAAGCCTCTCGCAAGGATATCTAATAACGTTGAAATCACCAAATAAAAACCAGGGGTTATTCCAACGAGTACGCACCGTTGATAACTCCTCCCACAAATCAGCCCAATGAAGGTCTGTGTTTGGACCATAAATTCCAGTACAAACCCATACAAAACCATCCAAAATGCCCTTAAAAAGAACACTAACCAAAAATTGACCAACCAGCACATCCATTTTCTCAACCACCCGCTTATCCCAAATCAGCAAAACCCCCCCAGATGATTGAACCGCATTCAAAACAGCCCAATCTTTGAAAGGACTACCCGATAAGCTTCGCAAGATAGCAGAGTTAACTGAAGAAAGCTTAGTTTCCTGGAGACAAACAATATCACACCTCCATTCCTTAAGGAGATTCCTACACACCTCTCTCTTTCGGGGATTATTCAATCCCCTGACATTCCAAGAAAGAAGTCTTAGACTCATTTATAACTGTCAAACGCCCCCAAACTGTTCGCTGATTCTCTATAATGAGAAGAGGACCCATCGTAATTTACTGTGGAAACTAGGCCCTGAAGTTCTCTAAGGCCTCTTTGACCAGTTTTAATAGGTCTTCGATGACTCCCAACATTAACAACATCACGACATTCATGTTCTAAAAGACGAAATAAAGCCACGCACTGAGCTTCATGTCGAACAATCGGAAAACCCACCATTTTACAGAACCTACTCATCATGTTGGACACCCAATTTGACTGAGCACCCTCCTCCTCAACCCTGGTTAGCATTGTATCCTTCGCTGCCTTCGGATCCCACCGAGACAACGGAACACACTCCAGAGTGCCACACTCATGCACCCCACTACCAGAAAGACCAGAATCTGCTCCACTATGCTCTCGTGGGAGAAGCAGGAGCTTCGACCCCCCAAGCGGCCCATCAACAAGCTCCTTACTTGTGTGTGGGGCGTCACCGTCGTCCTCCTCGGTCTGGGACTGAGAAAAACCAACACCCACGTCCTCCTCGGTTTGGGACTCAGAAAAACCAACACCCATGTCCTCCTCGGACCATGGGTCCTCCTCTCTACCCAAGTTAGCCAAGATAGAAAAACGATTAGAGTCAACCCACCGAGAACCCAGTGACGGAATTGACCCTGTGCCCACAAAACCATGATCCCCATGGTGTCACGACTCCTCTGCTGGAATCGGAGCTGCGGAATCACCTTCACACACTGGGTGCAAAGCCACTGGGGTGTGAATGATAGGCTTTGTAGCTTGATCGTGGATGGGAAAAGGCAATATGTCTCCCGTCGGAGCCTCGGGACTCACCAAGACCACCGGTGACTCCATCGCAAGCCTTGAACACTCACCCACCTCATACACACTCTGGTCTCTATGGATACTCACGCCCAAATCACAAGAATAAGGACCCACTTTATGGGCCTTACTTACCGGGCTGGGTAAATGGGCTTTGTTTTGCACAGAAGCAAAATTTAAAAAACCAAGCCCACTAAGATTGGACTTATGAGTCGTTTTTGGGTTCAGCCAAGAAGCCACACGTTTCCCTCCATCAGCTATAGACACCCTCAGGGCCAGGTTGGCAATATTCAGCTTAAATAAAGTCTCACGCGTGGGTCTTCCATTCCTAGTAGTTACATACACGCCAGAAGTTCCCTTCAGCACGTTATTTCCTGAACCAGCTTTAGTATTTTCAAAGTCCCTGTTTTTCCACTGGTTACCATATTTGAAAAAATTATTCCCTCTATGACCACCGACCTCCGTCGGACCACCACTAGCATCTTCATCGGAAGTCCCCCTTTTCACCCAAGCCGTTTTTGGCCCTGATAAGAATCTCTCCAATTCTTTCGAGAACAAGCACCACCCAGACCGGTTTGAACTCGCCGGAACAATAACACAACCACGGCGAGCTCCACCAAAATAAACAGCTATCTCCACAAAAATTCTAGCCTTATTAGACCGTCCTCGGAATTCAAACAACTTATTGTTCTCTCTATACCATTTGCACTGTACGTCCGTTCCTGGAACCCAATCACGGATATCGGCAAAACATGAGAGGATCCATATCAATCCCTTACGACCCATCCAAACAGAACTTTTAATATTCCGTCGACTTTCGTGAACAACATAAGAATCCGCCCGCCCGCCGTCAAACGAGATGGGGTAAAATGATCTTAGCCTAACTGGTAGGAAAAGCAATCTCCTTTGTTTACTTTTGGATTTCTTGTATTGTGTTTATTGCCCAAAAACATAGAGACATCCATTGACCAACAAGAAAGTGATTGAACTTTGAACTTTGAGGACATAGCTAGCCCTTTTGCTTACTTCTGATGTTCTTGTTATGCACCGAATGCTTAATATATATATATATCTATCGATGCATGCAGAATGATAATGCTTTTTTTGAAAATGCTTGTGGTATATCCAAATGCTCATTGAGACACTTGTTCATCCCCCACAACCCCCCCCCCCCCTTCTTTTCCCAATCACCAAAGAAAAAAGTTGTGAGTACTGTATATACTATTTTCTTATATATAAAATGGTTTTTATACTTCAGAGCTCAAAAATGCTTAATGAATGGAAAGTGATCTTTCCTTGATAGAGGATTTTTGAGTCCTTTTGTATACTATTTTAATATTGGATGCCAAATGGAAAACAAAATTATTTGTACACAGGAAGATATGGAGAAAGGTAAATTTAGCTTTACATTTGACCAGACCAGAAATAAGTCCTATATGCTTAATTTCAGATTGCTCATAAAGTTGGGGATCCAAGTCTTCCTCGTCCTTGGAGTCAGTATTCTTTGAGGAAAGAAGAGAAAGCAACTGAAGAGAAGAAACTTGCTGGTGCTAAATATTCAAGCCTTGTGGGTTCTAAAGAAGAGAGAAAGAATCTTAAAAAGAGTAGTGAGAATTATGACCCTAAGCTTCAAGAGTTCCTTGAGGTCATGCAGCCACGTATGAAGTCAAAATTGTGGGCAAATGATACATTGATAACAAATACAGCCGACCAAAATGTTAATCTCACTGAGAAGCAAATTCAAGAAAAGGAGGAACACAATGATAAATCATTTCCAGTACATGTTGACTTAGATGAGCATGAAACAGTAGAACATGGGTTATCAGATAGCCATGAAACTAAGAAACCACATAATCTTGCTCATGATGAACTCGTTTCAGATATGGATTACTTCAAGAGTAGAGTAAAACAGGAATGGTCAGACTCAGAAAGTAGTGATGATGATGATAATGACAATGACAGTGATAAAAATGATGATAATGATTACAAAGAAGACAGCAGTGGATCTTTAAAGGAAAGCATTGAGAGTCAGGATGCTCATAAAGTAGATCCAAAGGGATCAAACACTATCCTTAAAGAGGTTGTACCTGAAGAAGAGGTTGAAGAGGAAGAACATTCCCATGACTCGGACGGTGGAATATCTAAACCCGGGCACCTAGCATCAAGTTTGAAAGATGAGAAAGAAGTTGTTCTTGAGACTGGTCGTCTTTTTGTGCGTAATCTGCCATACACAGCAAAGTATTCATCCTTACTTCTATCTTTTTATTGATTAATTTGTGTGTGTGTGTGTGTGTTTCCTGTCCATTATAGTTAATAATTTGTATCTTATACAAAAAGGGGAAAAAAAAAGGAAAGAAAAAGACATGTTTTGTTCAGTATATGAATTCAATTTGTTTATGATGCTAACAACTATTTCTAGTTTTTATGTTCCTGCTTTGCCTTAAATGTTATCGTGTTTTTCATTTTTATTTTGATGTGTTTTTTGTAACAGTGAGGAGGAACTGGAAGAGCATTTTAGTAAATTCGGTGATGTCTCACAGGTCCATATTGTTATTGACAAAGATACGAAACGGTCCAAAGGAATAGCTTATATCCGTTATGCAGTTGCAGAATCTGCAATGAGGTTAGATAGTTTCCCTTCTATTACTAAGAACCTTTTTTATTTTTTTATTTTATTGCAATGAGTTTGGGTCACCAATGACCAATTTGAAGCTTGAAGCTGGATGATACTTGTAACGGTTCCAATTTTATGGCTCTTTTGCCTTAAACTGCAAGATTTGCATGAGATGGGCTTTGAGGTCAATCTTTCTAGTTTTGAGGCTTGTCATACTTGAAAAAAAGAAAAAAAGAAAAAAAAGGAAGTTTTGCCAAAACATATTGTTCATTTGATTTTTTTTTTCCCTCTGTACTCTTTGCTGACCATAAACCACACACGAGGCATACTATAATTGCATGTTCTTGGTAGTTTCAGACCATATAGTTCCTTGTCTTGATGTTGTTGCCAGTGTTGGTAAAAGCGCTCCAGTGCTTTTTTCCTTTAAAGCAAGGCGCATTCAAAGAAGCATGCTTCAGGCTTGCTTTTTTGCGCTTTTTTATAATTTATATATAAAAAAAAAAAAAAAAAAACTGAATTGTAGCCTTAGGATCTTAACACTATTGATCTAAACCATTGATTTATAAACTTCAATTTATGGTGTGCTGCTATGCACTTCTATAGTTCTATTATACCCATTTCAGACTGCAATCACTCCACAATCCACCATTGATCGTATATTAACCAATTCTTATTTTCTTATTCTTATTAAGTGATTAAACTATTTCTTCTAAAAAAATGTGATTAAACTATTAACTAATATTAGCAATTAGCCCTAGTACATTATGGCCACTGGAGATTCAAGAAAGGATATTGACAGAATTACTCATATCTAGCTAATCCAAAATATAAAAATGACTTGACTTGCAATTTTTCTGGTAAAATTGCAAAAAGAGGTGCTTATATAAACGTTATATGAATTATATAAAATTTCTTGTTTCAATTTGTATGATTTTTTGATTACTTGATTGTTGTATTGCCCATTAATAATTATTTTTGAATTTATCAGATTATTTTATAAAAATTGTGCTCTTCACTTCAATTACGCATGCTTGCGTTTTGTGCGTAGGATCTAGGAGGCCCTTGCGCTTGAGTGCACCCGGTGCTTTTACCAACACACTTATGACTTTCTTAACATACACCTTGTGTACTGGGGATCTTTTTCTCTTAATACAATTTTATCATTCATTAAAAAAAAGAAAAAAAAGAAAGAAAAAAAGAAAGAAAGAAGGTGTCAGTTCCATATATCCTTCTGCACTTTGTGATTGTTTTGCATCATAGGGTGTAGAATTATTTTCCTCTTTTTTTTTTTTTTGAAAATTATACACAGCCTGTGGATTCCTGCTTCCTAATTGATGATGCTATTCAAACCTTTGCTCAATCTTTCCATTTTGTTGGGTGTATGTACTCAGTCCTTTCCTTGGAGAAGTATATGGGAGCAAAAGGTTCCTTCCAAAGTTGCCTTTTTTGTTTGGATTGCAGTTTTGGGAACTATTTTGACTATGGATAATTTACATAAGAAGAAGGTGTTGATTCTAGATTGGTTTTGCATGTGCAAAAGTAATGGAGAATTGGTAGATCATCTTTTACTACATTGTCCTATTGTTTTTGAGTTGTGGTCTATGGTGTTCACCTTGTTTGGTATCTACTAGGCAATGCCAAAGACTGTGGTTGAGCTCCTTGCATGTTGGCAAGGAAACTTTGGTCATCATCATAATGGTGTTATCTGGATGGTTGTCCCTCATTGTTTGATGTGGTGCATTTGGCGAGAGAGAAACAACCGGTGTTTTGAAGATTTTGAAAGGAGTGTAGCCGATTTTAAACTGTTATTTTTTAAAACTCTATTAGATTGGATGTTTATCATAGGAAGTCATTCTATTTTTTTGGTCTATGATTTGATGGATGCTTGTAATTTATGTATTTGATTATTTTGGTCCGTTGTTGTATACTTGGGTGACTCCTTAAGACTATGAATAAAATTTTCTTTACTTATCAAAAAAAAAAAAAGTATGTTTCACTGCTTAAACTATTTTTCTTTGTAAACAGGGCATTAGAAGAATTAGACAATTCAGATTTCCAAGGCAGATTATTGCATGTTTTGCCAGCTAAAGAAAAAAGTTCTTCTGACCAGCAAGGGTAAAAAGCATTACTATATATTGGCCTCTTTGTACTTTTCTGTTCAATATCACATCATTCTTTGCTTTTTGGTTTCACTGAAACTAGGAGTTTGACATCTATTTCTTTAGGACTGATGTTTCTGTTGCCCAAACTCCAAAAAATTTTAAGCAAAAGAGGGAGGAAGAGAGGAAGGCATCTGAAGCCAGTGGAGATACAAGAGCATGGAATAGCTTTTTCATGCGCTCTGATACAGTATGTTTTAACCTGAAACACAGTATACAATGCATGCTCAATTGTGAAGCTAAGTTTCAGTGATTTTGCAGTTTGCATTTCCATCAGTAAACTGAAGGATGTTGCTGGTTTTAATTTTTTTTATCTAAAAAAAAAAAAAAAAAAAATACTGAAGTTTAGTAGTTTACTTTATCCCATTACTGCCTAATACTCATAGCAATAGCATCCTAAGGAATTTACCGTGTTTTGCTGAAGTATTTCTGTGTGCATTATATACTTTCTGTCAAGGAATTGGGCCTCATGCTATCTGTTCTCCTGCACATAATAGGTTGTTGAAAACATCGCTAGGAAATATGGTGTAAGTAAGAGTGAATTACTTGATCGGGAAGCTGATGATCTTGCTGTACGCATAGCTTTGGCAGAAACGCAAGTGATTGCAGAGACCAAAAAAGCTCTTACAAATGCTGGAGTAAATGTATCATCTTTAGAGGAATATGCTGCTGGGAAAGTTGATGGGGTAAAAAGAAGCAACCATGTTCTGTTAGTGAAGAACTTGCTGTATGGTTCTTCCGAAAATGAATTGGCCAAGATGTTTAGCAAATTTGGGAGTTTGGACAAAATTATTCTCCCTTCAACAAAAACATTGGCCTTGGTATGCATTCATGTTTTTTTTTTTTCATAGTTATTTCATTCTAGGTTTTGTTATTGAATGTGCCTCTGCAATTGAGAATTTGTATTCGTTATGTCATCTTCTAGTTAAAGTTTACACTGATGCTCTGAGAGAGATGGGGAGAGAGAGAGAGAGAGAGAGGTCAGTGTATATGATTGAGATAAAATAAATGAGCATTAAAGTGGTCCTAAGTTGAAAATATTTTCATCACAGTAAAAGTGGATAAAGAGGATTTTAAGACTGTTCTCCTATAAGAGTGGAGAGGTTGTAGTTATTAATTAAAAAAATGAAAAAAAAAGTGGAGAGATTGTAGTTAATAATGTTGTCTGACGGTCTGAGAGATATGTCGCTTAGATGTTTGCGTCTAGACTCAATAGACTGGTGGTGGTGGAAGAGGATCTAACCTGGGCCTGAGTTGTTGAGGTATTGGCCTGCAGTTGGCATTTGACTATCATGCATGGAATATAGGTGGAGCAGTATTATTATGGTTTAATGAATATTTGGAAATGCTCTCTTACAAGAGTTCCTTGTCAGTTCTCGTATTTAGTCTAACTAGGTAAAGTTTTCTTCTCTGTTAGAAAACTCTGTTAAGTTTGAAGATTCAATGATCCTTTTTACTTGCAAAGTGAGTGGACATTGTGATAATTGGGAGAAGTATAAAATTATATCTCATTTTTTGAGTGGTATATTACTAATTCTCCTTACCTATCAAATATATATATATATATATATATTACTAATTCTCATTTGTTTATTTTTTTGGGGATAATATTTCAGGTTGTTTTCCTTGAACCAGCTGAAGCTCGTGCAGCTTTTAGAGGTTTATTATATAAGCGTTACAAGTAAGTTTTTAAAATTTTTTCTTTTGGACATTAATTGAAAATATTCATGAATAGATATTCTTTTGCAAATAGCTGATGAAGTTCTGATTGTCCAACACATCTACTTAATAATGGCAATTTATTTATAAAAGAAAAATTTTAGCAGTGGATTTGGTTTGTGTTAGATTGGATTCTGCTCAGATCGGAAATGTCTTTCCTAGACGTAAACTGGCCCATTTGTGTACGAGATGATGATGATGATGAATTTCTTAAAAAACCCTGGGTATATTACTGTTGAGAATATAAACAGAAAAAATGCCTTCTCTTTTATAAGAAAGAAGTAAAAGAGAAGCTCATCTTTAACTTAAATTACACTTCCTCTCAACATCAGAATACGGTGAATGGTCAACTTTTGGGGTATATGCGTAACTTAACTTATCAACTAAAAAAATGTCTAGACTCAACCAGGTATATGTGTAACTTATCAATTAAAAAAAAGAAAAAAGAAAAAAAAGTTTAGAGAAAATTTCAAATGATTTAAAATGATGCTTCTCCATCTCATTTTGATTTGTCCTACTTTGTACTTCCAACTATTTTGGGGAACATCATTTATTGTTTTTACATGCAAATAAAAGCCAATTGCATTCCAAAACTATCCGTTTTTGTTCTGTTCAATTTCAAAAGAGTACTTACAAAATTTCGTGTTTATTCTAATCACTTTCAAAAAAGCTAGATTAGTTTAGAAAAGTAATACTACAAATTTGGTGCTTTATTCTATTGAATTTAAAATAAAATAAAAAGCTAGGGTAGTTTAGAAAAAAAATACAATTGTACATTGATTTTAGAGAGTTGACATCTATATTAGGAAGAAAGATTTATTTATTTATTGATAATTTCAATAGTTGTTGGTGGAGGGATTTGAATCCTAAATATTTCTATTGGAAACACTAGGAGGTATCAACCAGTTGAGATACGAGGCTCTTGGCAATATTTGGAAAAAAGATCTGTGTTTAAAGTAATTTTCAAGTTTGGCAATTTGAAGCGTTTCATGTGTGGGATTCATGTAATGTTGGATTAAAATGTTTTTCATATGGTTTTAAGGGTCCACTTATTAGGTGTCATAGGGAAGATTTTCACCTCAAATCTTATGTTTTGTGATGGCTGTAAGTAAGTCCTATTTAGTCTCAGCCAAACACCCAAAACTCACACAAAGGACGCTCAAACAGCTTGTGTGAATCAAATATGCACAGCACAATATAAGCATGCACAGGCAATGGAAAGCTTACGGAAAATACTCCCAACATTAATGAGATTCTTAAATGTTAGGATCTTCACTCATGCCACCATCCATACAAAGAAAGTAGACCATCGATGGGGCCTTCATCCACCAAATGCTCTTCCATGGGAAGACCTGGCACATAGGCCCCTTAAGACATTGCAAAAAGAGCGAACATCAATGTCGCCACTCCTATTCAACCTCCAACTCATTCTATCACAACCCTCTCACACATTAGAATAAAGAAGATTGAGAAAGGAGGCTAGCAACTTGAAGTCCCAATCATTAGTCTCAAAGAAAGGTTACATCCTAGCTCCTTATATTCCCATCAGTCTGTCTAACCAGCATGAATAAACTGAAGCTTCTCTAGCTATTGAGCATTCATACAAGATAGGAAATACCACCTTCAACGGATGATCCCCACACCATCTGTCATGCCAGAACCAAATATGGCAACCATCTCCTACATCCAATATGGAGATAATGTAAAAATCAGTCCCACCACATCCTAATTCTTTTCCATAAGCCACTACCATGAGTCCCACGAACAGATTTCAAACTCTATCCACCCCATTCCTCACTGTACTTTGCAGCTACTACACTTCTCTATAAAAGTGTTTCTTCTTTATACCCGGAATTGTTTGCATGTGCTGTGGTTCAGGAAGCTCTGATTTTTGACATGATAATTTTTGCACCAGACGGGGGAGGTAGGAGTTGGAACTTCCATTTTCGACGCAATTTTAATGAATGGGAGTTGAGGAGATTTTATTCTTTCTATGAGCATGTCTCTGCCAGGATTCCCAGTGGGGAGGGGGAGGATATCTTGATTTGGCAGTTGAATCGTAGTGGTGTATTTGATGTGCGATCTTTTTATATTGCTTTATTGAAAGCCCCTTTTGTTTCTTTCCCTTGGCAGAGCATTTGGTGTGTAAAGGTACCTGTAAGGGTATCTTTCTTTTTATGGACTGCTGCTAGGGGTGGGATTCTCACAATTGATAACCTTGTTAAGAAGAACTTGCCTCTTGTTAACTGGTGTTGTCTATGTAGGTGTGATGAGGATACTGTGGATCACCTTTTGATCTTTTGTAAGTTTGCATCTGCGTTGTGGAGTGAGGTCCTTATTATGTTTGGGGTTCAGTGGGTGATGCCGGACATTATTGCTTCTCTTCTTTTTACTTGGAGGAATTGGTTGGGAACTTACTCTTCAAAGGTTTGGAATTTGGTACCAGCTTGCCTTATGTGGTTAGTATGGAAGGAACGCAATGCCCGAACTTTTGAGGACGTTGAGAGTCCTATAGATAAGTTGAAGACCTTGCTTGCTAGGACTTTTTTGAGTGGTCTCGTATTTGGGGGCTTACGCATTGTAGTTCCTTGTCTGATTTCCTTATTTCTATTAGTCTTTCTTTATGATTTGATTGTATCTGTTTCAAGGGCAGTGTGTTTATAATGGTAAACACATTGTTCTTTTCATCAATAAAACTCTTATTATCTATCAAAAAAAAAAATATTCCCAATAGAGCTTGGTTAAAGGTTCCTATTTTCGCAACACCCAAGCCATCCTTAGCAATAGCAGTGTAAACCATACCTCACCCCACCAAATGGTATTTGAGCTCATCACCCATACATCCTCCCAGAAAATTATTTTGAATTTTGTCCACTCTATTCCTTATACCAACCAGCAATGGAAACAAGGAAATGTAATACATTTGGGAGACTAGACAACTGACAACATACTCTTAATAAGAGAGTGTCTTCCTCCCTTAGACAGATTCATTTTCTTGAATCCTTTCCAAAGCACCATCCCACATATTTCTCAACTTTAAATGTGCTCCTGGAGGTAAACCCTGCTATTTTAATGGAAGGAAAGAAAGCTTACAGCCAAGAATTTCCCCAGTTCTTCCCATTCCCTCTCCTTGCCAACTGGTACTATTTCAGATTCACTTAAATTAATCTTCAGCCCCAATATAGCTCAAAAGAACACACCCTAAAAAGAGAAGCTGGTCACTGCACTGCAGAAAATGAGTGTTTTGTCTGCAAAGAGAAAGTGAGAAAATCTCCAGTGGTTCACCATTCACATTGCTGATGGAAAACCCAGCGAACTACTCTCTTCGTCCCCTTCCTCATGAACTTCTGAAAATTCACTTGGTTTGCCATTGACCAAAATCAAAACACATGTTTGTGGAAATGCAAAATCATATTCACTTATGCCATTTCCCCCAAACCATACCTCTTCAGCATATATGAACTTCCCAGTTTTGGCATCCTGTAGTTTTCAGAAGCTTATTTACTAAAGGTTAGGCAAGAAGATAAAAGTTGGCTTATTTTTGAAAAAAAAAACTAGTTTTGTTACTTATTTGCTATAAGGTGAGACAAAAAGCAAAAAAGTAAACTTTGGGGTGCCAAATGACATGATCATATCCCATACTTTTTATGTGTGTCATATTGTCTTGACACATGTATGATGACATGGCTAGGTGACGGGTTTGAGTAACACGGTTGCATTGTCCACCTATAGATTTAACTTCAATTGTCAATAGTGGCTCAGAATCAACCTTTATTTGCTTTCTTGATTTGAAATTCAACCTGGATATTACCAGTTTGAAACTGGTTTCAGGACTTCACCATTTTAAACATTCAAAAAACTTTGAATTGCAGTGAAATCCCCCTTATTTCCAGTGTGGGCTGCTCAATCCAATGTCAGGCTGCTGGCTTGGGCTGGGGTATTCACCTTTCTCATTTTTATTCTCACGCCCTTGGGCTTTGGAATTTATGTGCAAGTAGATGTATTCTAAACTTCCAAACTTGGGTTGGCTGATCAGGTTGAAAGCCAAACTTTTACTTTGAACAGGCTGCAGTCAAACCCAAGCCTACAAAATCTCCAGTATGAGCTGCCTGAAGGCCCTGAACTAGTGTCAGGATGGTCTGCTGCTTCTCTTATCCAAGAGGCTTTTTGGGCTATAAGTCTTATATAACCATAAATTAACATCATCACATAGGCATTACAATATAAGTTTCAATATTTATTTGATTTCTTGTTGTCAATGTGAAGGCATTTAATTCTATTTTATTTTTTTAAATTTTGATAGATGCATCTAGTTTTTTGGAAGTAAGACTTTCTAACCCTTCAGATTATCAACATAGGGATGCACCGCTATATTTGGAATGGGCTCCTGGCAATATTCTTACTCAATGTTCTACATCCAAGATTGATGAAAAGAATAATGCCGTTGGTGAACATGATGCCAAGAGATTCATACTGGAGCAACAAGAGGGATTAATGGACATGGATATTGATCCTGATAGAGTTGAGGTTTGATACTCATTTCTTAGTTGCCCTTTTAATTTATTTCATCAGTGTAGGATTTTACCAGTATTACAATCTTTGAATATGCTGCGACTTTTTATTTTTTTTGCTAAGCTAACCTCAAAGAGTATGCTGTACCTTCTCTTTCCTTCATCAATCCCATCAAATAGAAGCAATAACTATCTTTTAATAAAATATGCAGTAGTGAACATAAACTGTTGCAGGTTTTTAGGCCAATGATCTTTTGTTCTTTCCTCTTAGGATAGTACACATTGTGTTATTGTGTTTTGGTACATGGACCTCACTTTTATTTATTCACCTTAAGTATTATTGTTGTTGTGTTGTTGTTTTCTACTTGCCCAACAAGGTTGTTTTAACTCCTGGTTTATATTGTAAAATAGAGTTGGCTTGTAAACATCAGACAAGTTAGAACTCTTTTAACATTTGTATTGTTCATAACTGGTGTACAAATATGATTCAATTAAATTTCAATTGTACTTGGTACCAAATTCCTGAGCTGGGACCTTTTTCTTTTCCTCTTTTGTAGAATAAAATAAAAAATCCATAAGCAATCTGGTGTGGGTGCATTAGTTGTCTATCACTCTATCTTCCTGTCAAATGTATGTGTGTGTGTGTGTGTGTGTCTATTTTCTCTATGCGCAAGTATATATATAAATTACTAGGAAAAAAAAATGTAAAACTGTAGAAGCAATCTGGTGTAGTTAATTGTCTATCTTTGCCAAGAGCTTGGTAACTCAACTGACTCTTCTTAGTGTTTCTAACAAACGTCCAGGGATCAAATCCCCCTTCCCCCAATGATTGAATTATTATTTGTCCTATGAAAATCTGTGTTTCAGCCCACTCTTTTTGATTGATAAAGGTGTTGGGGCTCATCTGATTGTTCATCCGTTCTAGAGTTCCTAGCTTCTCTTAAGACCTGCCGGGTGAATTTTTTTTGGGTCCTTTTGTGTTCTTCATTGTGAACTCAAAGTTTTTATTTTTCTCTGATTAATAAATTTGCACTATTTAACTATTAAAAAAAAGACTCTCTCTCTCTCTCTTTAGGGAAAACAAAGGTGCAGTATTTTTCATGTTCTGCGATCATTTTCAATAGTCTTGGTCCAATTATCATTATATGCTGTTATTAGAAAAAGTAATATATTTTGTGGATCATAAATAAAGGGCGTTTGCTGTTGTGCTGGTCTGCCTGCACTTTTTAGCTGTTTCCTCACATCTAGTGAAGTGCAACTTGTATATTCTTTAGGCAATAAAATGATTAGATATAATCCTGAGAGCATGAAGCTAAAACAAATCACATTGACAGCTGGTTTAAGAAATTATGGCCATGTATTTGTTGGAACACTGGTTGGTTCTTCTGTTATTTTCCCAAGATGGTAATATATGTTCTAATATCATACAGCTTTTAGTTTTATGTGCTTGCACAATATGTCTGATTAATACTATGCTTTTGGTTTTTTGTCTATTTTGCTTCAGTCACGAACTCTATTTGTCAAGAACCTGAATTTTAAGACAACTGATGAGAGTTTGAAAAAGCATTTCACTGACAACATAAAGGAGGGAAGAATTTTAAGTGTCAAGGTAATTATCTTGGTCCATAGAACTTTTAATGATCTGTATATCATAATTTTCTTATCTTTCGTATCACTTCTGGTCACATGCAGGTGAAGAAGCATGAGAAGAATGGGAAGAATGTTTCAATGGGCTTTGGTTTCATCCAGTTTTATTCTGTCGAGACAGCCACCAATATTTGTAGAGATTTGCAGGTATTAACTGAATTTCGTCACAATTAATTGCACGCTACATGCAGTTTTGGAAGCTTATTGCAACTCTTACATTGTCTCTTTCAGGGAACTGTTTTGGATGGCCATGCTCTTATCTTGCAGTTTTGTCATGCTAAGAAGGATGAACAAATGCTGAAAAAAGTTGACAAGGATAAGAGTTCAAGTAAATTGCTTGTCAGAAATGTAGCATTTGAGGCAACAGAGAAAGATCTGAGACAACTATTCAGTCCATTTGGCCAGGTAATTACTTGTATGAATCTAATCATAGTGCATTTATTTACGCATATAAATCTAATCATAGAATGTTCCTGCAAAGTTAAAAGGTTAGGAAGCTTTATTGCTATAACAGATTTTTCAATCTACATTCTACACTTTGAAATTGACCTAAGAAATCAAGATGCAAGAACTAGAGAATGTTGTAAAAAGGAACAATGTAAGCAGTGTATTATCAAAACCTCTATAAGCTATTTGTTAATTAGCTATATCTCAACTAGCACTTCCTTCTTCCATAATTAGTGGTTGGAGGGTGAGGTTTGGGTGTGTGTGTCCGTTCTTGATAATTGCTCTTTATTATTAGACCAAGATAGTAGTCGGTTTTTTGTGTAGGCATGAATCAAACCCCAGATATTTTATTCAACCATCAGAGACTTTATACTGAAATGCACCAAAAAAAAAAAAAAAAACTCTATGAAGCTTTTTAGGTTATTTATTGTTTGTAATAATTATAACTTTGTGAATCATAGAATAAGAGGATGATGGATAAAGTGGAGAAGTTTATCAGGAGTATTGTGTCATCAAAGAATCTATCAAGCTAAAAGGAATATTTTATAAGACTATCATGCTATGTGGTATTGAATGTTGAGCTATTAAGAAGCAACATGTTTATAAAATAAGCATAGCTGAAATGAGACCAGTAACTTAAAGATAGCGGTGGCCCATTTAAGTCTGAAGTTGCTTCCAAATGGTAACACCTACATTCCAAACAAGTCAGCTCAGTAGCAACTCATTCCCCCCTTTCCTCTCCCACTGATTATTCTAGGTTACCGTTCATGAGCAAATTTTTTTGTGAATGATGCATTGTTAAAGTATAACAAATTAATGTTCTTGTGTTTGACTTTCTTGTTGTTGTACAGATTAAGAGCCTAAGGCTGCCAAAGAAGTTTGGAAATCATAGAGGGTTTGCTTTTGTGGAGTATGTTACAAAGCAAGAGGCACAGAATGCACTTCAAGCACTTTCAAGCACACATTTATATGGTCGACATTTGGTAAGTTTTCTAGATGTGTAACTTTTTGCTCCTTCACACAACGGAGAAATCGCCTTAACTGCCTGTCCCCTTTCAGGTTCTTGAGAGAGCGAAGGAAGGTGAGAGCTTGGAAGAGTTGCGAGCTAGAACAGCTGCTCAGTTTACCGAAGATCAAAATGGGCCTCAAAATCCGACTAAATTGTCCAAAAAGAGGAAGAACATGGCTATCTTGGATGAAGGAACAATGAAGTTCAAAAGGATTGCCAATTAGCGTTTCTTTACTAATGTCGTGTATTATAATTGGGAAATGAGTTAAGTAGTCGTATTCATTGTTGGTTATGCATTATTTTATATGTTATGCTGGCCCCATTTTTGCTTTGCTGGGAGCTGGTTTTGTTAGTTACACGAGCAGGAATAAAAAAAGAAAAAGAAAAATATTTTCCTGTTTCAAGGTTCATTTGTTTTTTCTTAAAGTTGAGCTGTACGTCATTAGATTCAAGCTTGGTTAGACCTAGATAATGGAGTATTTGCATAACACTAGGTGTGAGTTAAGTCAAAATTGTTTTAGAGAGAGTTTCAACTTATGGCGCTCCTGAAGATAGCTCTTTATTATCAGATTAAGACACCAATCGGTTTTTTATGTATGCGAGGATTGAAACCCAAATCTCTTATTCAATCACTAGAAATTTTATTAATTGAGTTAACTGGAATTCACAAATTTAGTCAAATTTGGTTTAAAGCTATTTTAATTAACTCATTTATAGATACTCTTACATTCAATTAAATATTTATTTTTCTATTTTATTTAAATATTGTTTTTCTCTTCTCACACTCAAACCATTTTTGAAACCATTTTGGCCAAGATAGTAAGGCACCACCAAAACCACCGCTAAACCACCACAAAAGCCTCTACCAAACTAGCGTATATTGCACAAAGTTGGTGATGATGATATCAGTGGAGCATTTGGGTGGTAATGACATCTTGCGGGTATGATCTAGTAGTGTGGCGTTAAGAAAGGGCAAAGGGCAATGGTATCTAAAACAATGAGTGTGAGAGGTGAGAAAGCTTTTTTGGGTCTTGAAGGAGAGGGTTGAGAGAGAATGCAAGTAAAGAGAGCTCTGACAATCCAACTAGAAGGGAGAGAAGAGAGCTTGAGAAGAGAGAGATTTTGGGGGAGGGGGGGGGGGGGGGGAATGAGAAATGAATATAAATAAATAATTTTTTTTTGAGTATTTGGAGTGTTATTTGTGAATGCTAAAATTTTGAGCCTGATGCATGAGGTTTTTATGGGTGTTCAGTTATATTTTTAACAAAATGTTAGTTTGAATGGTCGGATGAGAATGCTTTCAGTTGCCGCCCATGTTCAAAGGTGACTCAATATTTTTCATTTTTTGTAGGAGGTACGCCTTAGTGAAATTTGATGTGCTCAGCTCATTTGGAGCTTAATATGTGCTCAAATCATCATAAATCATAAATAAAGGTCGCTTATTGTGAATTGGAGTGGAGTAATGAAGCTCTTCAGCTTCTATATATAGTTCAACCGTTTGAGATTCTTTTATTTATGTAGGATTGGATACATTAGGATTGGGAGATAAATTGATGAGCATGCAAAGGTTATAAGAACATCATATCTCCAAGCATCCCTAACAACATGGGGCAAGGAGGTTTATGAGAAAAGGAGCTTGGAATGGCACTTAGCATAAGCAACTCTTGCCTTCCCTTCCAGTCTAGCAAAAATTACATTTAGAAAAAGACTCTGTAAAGCTTAAAATATCATAAATGAGAGGAACAATTTCCTAGTGGAAGCCTTTTGTATCGCATTTATAGCATCAAAACAAGTTTTTGCATCGCCTTCCATCATGACTTGTTGGAACTATTCCTTTTCAACTAACTGTAGGACCTAAATGTTGGCAAAAGTTTCTGCAATCAGCAGGACACAAGTATGAATACCGTTGGCTTATGCTTTCAAAATGTTACCTCATTCGTCATGAGTGATTACTTTTATAGATGCTGAATTGGTCAATGTTGCATCCACATTAAACTTTGTAAAGCTTGAGTGGGAGGTTTTCAAATAGTAGCTTCCTTTGAATTCAATTGAACTTTTGTACTGGTGGCTAGGTTGAATTCTTGGGTTCTCCTTTCAACGCGATTATCCAGGATATTCACTCTTGTATCTTTGTGATGCATCGGAAAGAACCAAATCGCCACTTTTGTGAGAGTAATAAACAGAGAGGATTGGCCCTTAAGGTTTGAGGTGAATGAATCAAATGATTTAATAGGGATGATGGGTCAGTGACTAGCTTAACAATATCAATGATACAAGAGACATTAATATGGTTGATCCGCAACCCCCAACTGCTGCCCAACGAAATTGCTTTAGCCATTGGGCATTCAAAAAAGATATTAATAGAAGATTATGTAACATCCTCGTGCAATGGGCACAAAGCCACAAAGTATCCATAAAACTCAAACCTTTTAGCAAGACTATCCTTAGTAGGTACCGCATCAGTACCAATCCTCCACGAAAACTTTGTCACCATTTCATGTAGCCTAAAGAATTAGCATTCGGGATGTAAAAAAAGTTCTATTTTGCATTCTCACACATCACTTTATCTATTTTACCAATTTATTTTACAACTCGCTATACATCTCAGTTTCTATTTTTAGATATAGCTCATTAAAATAATATAAACTACACAATCAAATAATATAACAAATTTGTTTCACTCTCTTCTCTTCTATCTCTCTTTCCTCTCTCTTCCTCTTTGTCTCTTTCTCCAATAAACCCACGCAACCCACCTTCCACTAAAACTTAGCCACAAACACCAATTCTTCTCGGTAGCCACCACCAACACAACAATCAAAACCAAGTAACCAATCACCACTAGTACAACAATCAAAACCAACCACCACCACCACCACAGTTAATACCCATCCCAAAATTAAACCCCATAGCAAAAAAAAAAAAAAAAAAAAAAAAATCTCAACCACAATAGCCACCACCCCCACAGCACACCACCACCACTTGGAATCCATCACCAACACCATAAAAAACCACCAAAATCACAAAGAGGGAGAGAGACTAGACATAAAGACCCTGCCAAATCCACCACCCACATCCATTGCACAACCCATAACAACCACCAAACAACCCACCATCATCGAGACCCATCACAGTGACCCACTACCAAAACCCAACCACTGATTCGACTGCACCACCGAAACCCAACCCAACAACCACCAAATTGCCACCCCTGAAATCCAGCCACCATTGAAACCCACCATCACTAAGACCCACCACTGAAACCCACCCACCAATTCAACTCCACCATAGAAACCAACCTAGCAACCATTGAATCTCCACCCTTGAAACCCAGCCACCACAAATTTGATCCAACAAAAAATGTGTTAGACAAGAAAATATAGATTAGAGAGAAACAAAGAGAAGATGGAGAAACAGAGAAGAGAGAAATAGAGAGAGCAGAGGAAGAGACAGAGAAGAGTGAAATAGAGAGAAGACAAAGAAGATGGAGAGTCAGGTGAGAGAGAGAAGAGGGAGAGTTAATAAAATATTAGTTTTTAAATTTACATCATGTGAACAGTGAGGTTGCATATATGCAACCTTATTGTAGCAAGGGTGGAAAAAATTGTGTGTTTACAGACCTAGATGGAGCATGGTTTTAAGGGCTTAGAAGGTAAAATAGCAACTTGGGGGGGGGGGGGGGATTTACACCCCCAATGCTAGTGCTCTTAAGCTTCCACAGTTTCTACTGCAGTGCCTCAACAAAGGCATTTAATCTAAGTTCTTAGCTCAAATTATATGCAAACTTAGCTAAAAATTTACTTTGAGGATCCTTTACTTAGATCAAATTATTTGGTTTAGGAATGATAGGTATCATGATCTTGTTGATTGCCTTTATTGATTCTGCATCAAAAAGGTTTGCTACTAGTACTGCTCTTCAGCTACTGATGATGGGGTTGATCAGGCTCGTCACCCCGGCAAAGGGTGTTTGGAGTACAAACTAATATTTAGGCCGCTCACAATGATTTTACACAATACGAGGCAGCAACTTCGCTTGAAGAGGGTTGGGTTCTGTAATTGCCTAACTTAATAGGACTTTGACATGCACAAGTTACCAATGAGAGTGAGAAAATAGAAACCAAATTAAGTGCACAAATGATAAAGAAATATTAAATAATGCAACTCACTTGATAATATAATATCACAAATACAATGTCACTTGATTACAATAGAACACAAGAACAAAGCAACAAATTGAAATTGACAAAGTTAAATAGTTAGATTAGAAGAAGCCTACGAATTACTTGTCTACTCCTACTCCTAATAGTCACGTGAGGGGCAAAGACGTCCCTACAAACATGTGACTACACGAGATGAACCTTGGTTTAGTGAATTGAAGTTGGCCTTAGGTGTAATAGGACTCCCAATTACTGCGCATGATCGCATACTGAGGTGCTCCCCGTCGGTTGTTGGAACAACACGAGCGGCTGGGCCTCAATTCAGAAAGATGAAGAGCCCAAAAGTATAAATAGGGGGTTGCCATGTGAGGGGGATCTCCATTCCTATGGACATGGATTGGTTACTCTTGATAGAGGATTGTTGGATAAAGTGTTGGAGATTTTGGAGCCGGTTTTCTTGTAGACTTTAATATCTATACTACTATTTAAGGGGTTTTCCTTGTTTGGATTTCTCATTTTTTAATTCAAAAATGCCCTACACCTCTATGTTTAAGTAGAGACAAAACTAAAGGACATTCTGGTAAAAATGCAACTCTAACTCCCACTAAAACATTGCCTAAAAAATAGGATTACTTTCCTGTAATTTTTCAAATTGCTTTATCCACTTATAAATTAGATTCATTAAAAAAAAAAAAAACACTTATAAATTAGATTCTCAAAATAAAAATACATGATTTTTTTTTTTTTTGCTAAAAAAAAGGCCTCACCACACGCACGTAGCGCGTGTGATGAGGCTAGTTTCATTTGTAGGCAATAGGTGGTAGTTATTTTTAGCCAATAACTACCCCACAAATCAAGGACGGGGTGGTATATGTGTATGAAATAACTACCACTTACAAGTGTCGTCTTTTTGCCAATTTGTCTCCTAAATGGCCTAAGTAACTACTATTTTATTTTTATATAAACATGGTCCCTTGGGTTTTGATGGATCCTCAGGTTTTGTCTTAAAGCCATCATTCCAAGGCACCCAAGGATCCAACCAAACATCTATAGATGATCCATCTCCTACTAAGTAGTAAGCACCCTTCTCAATCAATTGCTAAGATTTTTCTATGGCTTTCCAAATTGGTGAATCAGCCTTGAGGCCCTTGACAGGTTCTCTTTAGGCCAATATTTTCTGAATTTATTTTTTCTTTTAAGCATATTTATGCATAAACCATCCATTCCATAAATGACCATTCATCCAAGTTTGGCTATTAAAGAAGTATTAAAGTCTTTGAATCTCCTAAAGGCTAAAGCTCCAGCCTTCTTTAGGGAGGAAGAGATGATCCCAAAATTTTCAAACTATGTATCTACCACTTAATTGCTTTCAAAACCTTCCTGTTAATGCATCAAGTTTTTCACAAGTTTTATAGGGGTTTCGGGGTAAGATTGTGTAAGTGGGAATTACTTGAACTCTAAAATTTATCATTGTGGTCCTCCCAGCATAAAATAATAATTTACTCCTCCATCCAAGCAATCTTGCCTCATATTTTTCTTGGAGATATTAAAAGTTCTTGGACCTATTTCGGGTTATCATAGGGGATTCCAAAGAAATTATTTCTTTTGGCAAACCTTCATATTCATATTCTGCTTCAATTCCCTGCTAGATGCTTGTACTTTTTTACATTGACAAGACTAGCCCAAATTTCTGCATGTTGATCATTTGCTTAGAGCCCTAGACTAGTTGTAGTTGGTTTCCTGGCACATATTCAAGTCATTGGCTTCATGCTAAATGCTTTAGAGAATAAAATAATATCATTTGCATACATCACGAGTTATTGTTGGGCTTGTAATGCTTTCTATCAAGTGGGTGTTTTTGTTTGAAATGATTCTTATCATTTGATGATCGCTTGAGTTGTGCCTAAAATCGTCATGAAATTACAATGAAAATTTTCCCCATGTTAAGGGAAATAATTCACTAAATAAAGCAAATTCCATATGCTGAGTATTAGGATTATTCTAGTGATTTCAAACAATTACAGTCATATGAAGTTATACACCTTAAATTCAACAAAATAAAAAAGAAAAGAAAAAGAATTACAATTGTTACAAAACTTGGAGGTGAGATATTCCATCAGGGCCTCCTATATTCTTAGCGATGTTGTCATTGTAAGCCAACATCTTTATTGCATATGAAAGTGACAAATATTGTGTTGATCGAACGACAACAATTCCTCCCCCAATAAACTTTCTCACATTCGATATTTGATCACATTATGTAAATTCAATTTTGAGAAGTTCTACAGGCTTTCTAAACAAAATATTCATATAATCCTTATGAGTTACTCATGTTCAACACAAGCATATAGAACCATGAGCCAATGAAAAGAACAAGTTCACATAGGTTTAGGAGTGGAGACATGCTCTAATTAAGAAATGTTTCTCATACATTATCAAATTGGAAAAGTGACTATTATAACTAATAATATAATTTAGAAACTTATCCAATTTAAATGTACAATAATCAAGCAATTGGGTTTATATTTGAGTAATATATTTCAACTACAAGAGAAAGAGCTACATGCATGACTTGAGATCAAAGTTAAGATACAAGCTTAGAAAGGTGTTAGGCACCCAAGCTCACTTTATCCAAGGATTAGCCACCACTTATATGATGAAGGCCATAATCAACTAAGGATCTAACAAAGTTGGTTCCCTTGTTACAAGGAACAATTATATACTCCATTCGTCCTAATTTGTTTGTCATTTATTTCATTTTGGGATGTCCCAAAATATTGTTCTGTATCTAAAAATAAAAGTAATTAATTTACTAATATTCTTATTATATTCCTACTTTATTTTCCGAACTATTTGAAAAGAAAACTAACAAATATTTAAAAAATCAATTTTATTGGGGCACATTTTTAGTTGCCTCATTAAGAATAACTCTTTTTTTAAAAAAGTTAATAAATTTATTTAAGGGTAGTTTTGTAAATTTATACATTTTTATAAGGCAGAATAATAAATGATATTCCTTTAAAAAGTTTGACTTTTCAAATAAGACAAACAAATTGGGATGAAGGGAGTATTTTTTAATCATGCACATGAACTACCCAAATCACGTAGTAGGGTATGGATTGTCCTAATTCTAGGATTTGTAGTATTTATTTTTAGGAAAGTAGTGTGAAACTAAAACTAAAAGAGAACATACATGGATGGTTCTGTTGCACCACAATTAAACTTGGAATAGATAGAAAACTAGGTTCTTTTATTCAAAAAGAAATGTGTCTACGGATGCATCCTCTTACGACAACAACCCTAATCTACATATTTAAACTAAAACAAATGAAAAAAAGAAAGAAAAGCAAACTCAAAGAAATGTTGAAATTAAATTTAGAAAATAAAGAAATTAATATTGAATCTAGACGTAATTTTTTTAAGGAATTGACCTAGGCCTGAAGACCACTTTACTTATTTGGCCAATCCTAGAATCCTTGTCAAGTACGACAACAAAAACATTATCTTAATGGTTTTTTTTTCTCCTACACTAAAAAAAAAATTATTATATATATATACACACACATACTATTTTGGAAAATGATCTCCAAATTTGAAGAAAAACTTTTCAAACTCCTCATTTATCTTTTTATTGGATGTGAATTTTGAAAATCTAACGATTTGATTGAATGTTCTTATAATATCCTCTATACTTGCAAAATTTCAAAATGATAAAAAATCAATAGCTATGTCTTTAATCAAAATCAATATTTTAAACTTCAAGTTTTTGTGATTTAAAATAATACATATAAAATAAGTTTTTTGATTGAATGGTAAATAATATCTGATTTGAATGAAATTTTATATGAATGTTATGAACATTGAGCACATACAATCTAAGAATTAGATTTTCAAAATTCACATGTGATAAAAAAAATATAGGAGAAGTTTGAAGAATTTATTTGAAGAAAAACCCTTTCCTACTTTTTTTTAAGATTAATTATTTGAAAACAATTTTTATAAACACAAACTTAGATTTCTAATGAAGAGTCTCAGATCTTTTTATCTTCTTCATTTAAAATTTTTTCTTTCACCTTTCTAGCTAGTTTGTATGGCTACAAATGAAGCCACATATGAAACTTCTAAATGTCCCTAGTCGAATTTTAAATCACTTCATTTCTCATTCATATATAGTATTGAAATAATTTCTATTTTGAAAGTAATATAATATATGGAGCGTGTAATATTATAAATAAGTTTGATCTAAACCAACTCGTTTTGTATATGAGTCAACATACTAATAATTAAAACAACTTATTAGAAAGACTAAACAACCAATTAGAAATGTCACAAAATCCCCGCTATTGGGAGATGTATCTTACACTCTCTCAATTTCAAGTAAAGTAGAGAGGACAATTTCTCTCTCTCTCTCTCATATATATATATATATATATATATATATGTATATTTTTCTCAGTATATACAGTGCTTTAAATAATCGCGATCCTGTCATCTTGAAATCTCTAGATATATACCTGGACTGAATTGATTTTGATATCCATATAAAATATGCATACTATGAGATTCATGTGACGTATGGCTCAATTAGCTAAACTCATTGTAAAATTTCTCTCTCCTATAATGTGAAGATATGAAGTTAACATTTTTATTTAAAAATGCTAGTAGGTCAGTTAGAATATACTATTTTCGATCGAGTTTAATACCGCATTTTACAACCCTTCCAAAAAAAAAAAAAAAAAATTGGACGCATTCCTCCTCTATCTTGAATGATGCTGCACGCCTTGAGTGGGTGCTTTAATTATCTATAAATTTCCACATAAAGTAAATTGTTTACTTTTTCACTGATGGACTTTTGGCTAGTAGTTTTGAGGTAAAATAAACTTTTTTTTTTTTTTTTTTTGTGTGTGTGTGTGTGTGTGTGTGTGTATGTGTGTGTGGATAAAAGTAGCATATTGGCTTATATATCGCTAAAAATTCATAATTGTGGGAAGAAATATGAAACTCTTTAATAATGGTTTGAAAATGCTGATTAGAAGTTTCGAACTCAGGACTTTATAGATTTCATGGAGCCTAGCCGCCTAAAGGCCAACCAATTAGAGTTTATTAATATAAAGTAACATTTATTTAGTGTATAAGTTATTAGGGGTTATTGTTATATTTTTTATATAACAATAATTTGGGGGGAGGGGAGGGGGGTTTGACTACGAGGGTTATTATCAAAGTGAATGAACTATGAAGAATTTATAATTTTATATTATTCTATGTTTATTAAAAATGTAATTTTCTTCTTTAAATTCATATTAAAAGGCTCATTTTCCTCTTACCAATTTTGAATTATATTGAAGGCACATATATGATATACATGTAGTTGGATATCATACCATTTCCCATTAATTTGTTCTCTAACTGGTTAAGTGTTCCTTGATTCCAATCATCTTCTTGTTTAGAAAAAATTTTTAGAAACATTTTATGAAAAAGAAAAAAAAAATTGTTTTTTTAATAGTTTTATATATTTTTCATAAAAGTGGTGGTATCAAAACTTTTCTAAAATGGTTTATTAACAAATGGCTTAAAAGCACCCATTAACCAAACCCTATATTCAATGGTGATACTTTTCTTTTTCTTAATTAGTTCTTAGCAATACAAAGAATGAAAGAAACAATAATGTATCAGTTTTCACTTCGTTTCATTGGAAATGGAGAAAAATTCATTTCCCTATTAATATTTTAATTTTTAGAATCTAATAAAGTCCAAATTGTCATATTGTTTTAAATTTTAAACTAAGTGACACCGAATACAAAATTAAATATCTACTACTTAATCCGAACCATGAAATTGATCAATTTCAAATAGAGAAGATCCTAAATTCCTAATTGCTCATGATTGGTTTAAACTCTAGTTTTGTTAAATGCAATTAGATTAATTGAAAAAAATATCAAAGGTATTGTGGGGATGTAAGGCCCAGCAATCTGTGTCCACCTCTCGTACTGGGCTTGAGGCCCAAGCCAGGGCCTATAATCGCATATGGAGGAAACGGCAGATCATGGCAGCCCAAAAACCTCGCCGAGAACAACTTTGTCCTCGGCTAGCCAAGGCCGAGGCAAGAGAAGAGCTACTTACCGACAGATGCAACCTCCCAAAACCTCCCAAAGAAAAAGATAAGTACGACAAGTAAGCATACTGGAACATGACGGTAGAGCAATTCCAAGAAAAACTACTGCCTCCCCATTAAATGCACCCCAGCTAACACTCTGGCCGCATTAATGTGGAGAAGACCCCTGAACAGTGTTACCTTAGCTACCCCGACTCACAGAAGGCTTGAGGGAGTGTCTGATGGGACAAACACTCAAGTAATGACCCAAATGATCAACAAGTGTAGGGTTAGGATGGTCTGAGTGGAGCTATATAATGTGAGAGACCCGCCATGGAGAGTGAATCAGAAATTTGTAAGAGAAAACATTTTAATGACCTGAGCCATATATGTAATCATTTTCTGTCTATATATATAGGAATACACCTCCTTGGACTATGCCGAGGACTAGTTCATTTAGACAACTCCGGTCTGTTTCCATTTGATTACCTGTCAAAGACCATTCTAACTATTATCCTGCTCGTTAAGGCCTAGTTTTTCTATTCACTCTCTACAAATTCATTGTGTTAGGCTCATTGGGCTTGAATTCGTTCATCCTATAGGAACAGTGTTCAAACCCAGTGCCTACAGGTATGTATGGGATAATTAATTCCATCTTAATTACCGTGCTAACATTTTGTATTTCTTTGCTATAAAGTAGGAAAATTGTCAGCATCATCTAATAATCTTATCTAGTTGATTATTGTTAGAGTAGTATTACAGGTATTACAAGTTTTATTACATTGGTCTTATAAACAGACGTGTCATCAATTAGAAAGAGACAATTCAAAATTCAGTTATGAGATTGTTGAAATCTCCAATCACATTCACTGTCACATTAGTTTGAAAGGCTCATGTAGTAAAACTTGCAAATATTTTTAGCATTTTTCTTATAATTATAGGAGATTAAATGACATCTTCCTCTTTAATCTAATCTTTATTTTAAAGCTATTTTGGGTTTAAGATCAATGTCTTTCATACTCACATTTTGACTAGTTCTTGCCTCATTATCATGTATCTTTCATCTATAGATCCCCCCCCCCCTCCCAAATTGAGTATCATCTAGTTTTCATGAAAGATAACGCTCCTCCCAAAAAAGGTTTACATTCGAGTAATAATGCTTTTCATTTTTTGTACATGACTTTATGTTAAATTTATATGGATTTTATATGACATTTACATCTCATATATAAGAGATTTTTTTTTTTAATTAAAAAAAACTTGATAATTACAATGCAAGTGGGAGAATTTAACCACATGATCGAAAAGATCAGGAAGTATTAGAATTTGAACCTACAATTGAAAAGATCAAAAAGTGCCAATTGAACTACAACCTTATTGACTTATATTACTTTTATTTTTATGTTTTTTCAATTAATGAGATATTTATACACACATATGAAATATATAAAGACTTGAATCACTAGTGTTTGAGCCAACACAATTTTTTTTTTTTAAATTTTTTTATACATGAATAATAGTTAGGTGTGAAGTGAATTTGAATTCGAAATATGTCTAGTGGTGAATTACAAAGCTCTTGACAGTTGACACATGCCAACACAATTTATAACCTTAATTAAAGAGACTAATTAATAATAGAAAATGCTAAAAATATTACAAGTTTTACTACATGAAGCTTCTTAATTGATGCAACAATGAATGTGGTTGGTAAGTTTTAATAATTACCCTGTAACTAAAGTATGAATTTAATTTTTTATTTAAAAAAATTTTTAATTCAATTAGTGACAGATTAGTTGTAAAATTAATATAGTAAAAGTTGCGGTAGAACTTTGGAATTTAGTGTGGAACATTGCCACGTCAGATGAGGGTGTGGGTCCAGAAGGAGAGAGGCCGCCACAATACGGTTAGCCGAGTGGTCTTCCAAAAGAACGAAATTGACCTTTACACGCACACACAGAAAGGCGCGCTATAGAAATGAGGACAGACTGTTTTATTACAGCAAGAGCAAGGAGGAGGAGGAAGAGAGAGAAACAGAAACAGAAACAGAAACAGAAAAGAAATGAAAGAAAGAGAAAAAACGGAGTAGCTCCATCATCCACCACTAATGTTTAATCATCTAAATATCAATCAATATCAGACACGGAGAAGCATTCAAAATATTCACCAATCAATTTCTTCGCCTCCGATTACGGTGTCCCTCCCGTCCACACACACACTCTCTCTCTTCACACTTTCTTACACACACATATATATCATCTCCCTCCGCCACGTGTCCTCTCACACCCAAACAAACAAACAGAATTCTCTCTCTCTCTCTCTCCATTTATTTCTAACTATTTCGGCGCTTCCTTTTTGCCTCGATTTTAGTATATATCGCTACCTTTTTATAACAAACTTTCCCCGCCCCTCTCTCTCTCTCTCTCTCTTTCTTTTTTTTTTTTTTTTTTTTTTCCCTCGACCAACCAATATATTGACGATTTTCCGTGTTTTTGGTTTTGGTTTTGGTTTTCATTTTCCTCTTGCTTTGCTTGTTAACGAAGGCGAAGGCAAAGAAGGCAAGCTATACCAACTTCTATGAATCTAGCTTTACATTTTGTTCAACCTAGCTAGCTAGCTAAAATCAATCAAACGTGATCGAGCTTATTCATTCGTTACTCTCACAAAAAAAAAAAAAATATTCGGTCACATTCAATGTCGTTTTCTTGAGCTTTCCGTGAACTTTCCCGCTAAATTTTCACCATCTATCTAGATCGATCGCACTACTCTTCAAGCAATTCGATCAATGTTTTCTTGTCTCGATCGCTAGTAGTCATTTTCTGTACGCTCATGGATTCTGTATATATATATGATCGTTTTGCCAAACGGAAGCCTTTAATTATTGAGTAATTTGTTTATATTATTATATACAAACACAGATTACGTATAGGTGTTGGTTTCTGATCTTTGTGAATTCAATTAATATTGGCAGGGCGAGATAGTTTACGTGAATTTCCTTCGCCGAAATCACGCAGAATTTAAGCAATGTCGGAGTTGGGGCAACAACAGGCTCTGGCGAGAAGGCCATCTCGCAGCGCTGCCATGACTACGTTCTCGACGGAGGTGTTCGACAACGAGGTCGTTCCTTCTTCTCTCGCCTCCATCGCTCCCATCCTCCGTGTCGCCACTGAAATCGAAACTGAGCGCCCTCGCGTTGCCTATCTCTGTAATCTGCTTCTCCTCCCCCATCTCTATCCCCATATATATATATATATATATACATGCATGCACCTATTATTCTCTAATATATTATCTTAGCTCTTAGAGATAGGGTTATAATTAGGGATGAATTTTTGGTTGTGTGAGTTTGTTTTTAGCTGAAAGTGTTGGGTGATTTTGGAAGGTCGATTCTATGCGTTTGAAAAGGCGCACAGGTTGGATCCAAGCTCGAGCGGACGTGGTGTGAGACAGTTCAAGACAGGGCTTCTTCAACGATTAGAAAGGGTAACACTAACCTTTTAAAATTACACACACCTTCTTCTTCTTTTTTTTTTTTTTTTTTTGCTTTTTTTAATATTTGATTTATCCGAAAAGCTAAGTTGTTCCTTAAAAAAAAAAAAAAAATCTGTAGAGTATTTATTAGGTAATAATTAATTGATTAATTAATTATTGATTAGTTTTAGTTTTACCTCGAGTGATATTAATATTATTAATATATATATGTAATATAAGCGGCGAGACGTGTTGAAGGTGATGAGCAATTGTGATGATCAGATGTGCTCAGTTGCATTATAGCTTGGGTAAAATTGGGATGTGATAGGATGGACTTTTTTATTCATAAAATTCCGAAGAAAAAACTTTTTAAATTACATTTTTGCCAATGATTACCAGTAAAATTACTAACGTGGCACTGCACTTGGATCCATTCGTTGAAGCTTGGGATTTGGTCATATTCGGGTATACAATAATTATTATAATTACCAATTTACTATGTCGTTGTTGAAGAAGGTTTTATGCATTTGCTGCTGAAAAATGGCTGAATTCAATCAAACGGGGTTATTTATTTATTTTTTCAAGATAATTGAATTCACGACTTTCAAAGTGGTGAAAAGCTTAACACCTTTTTCTCGGAAGAAGAAAATATTATCCATAAATCTATTTCAAGCGTGAGGTGAGAGCATTGATTGGAGTGTTTTTGACTGACTGATCAGGACAACGCTTCTAGTCTTGCCTCTCGGGTGAAGAAGACAGATGCAAGGGAAATTGAAAGCTTTTATCAGCAATACTATGAACACTATGTTAGAGCTCTTGACCAGGGGGAACAGGCTGACAGGTATGTATATATATATATATATATATATATTCAAATGATTGTTTTTTATTTAGTATATTTTCCGTGATCAGATATCGGTTATAATTTGCATTTCGAAATTCTTGACAGAGCCCAACTGGGAAAAGCTTACCAGACTGCCGGAGTGCTTTTTGAAGTGCTTTGTGCAGTTAATAAGACTGAGAAAGTTGAAGAAGTTGCTCCTGAGGTTTGTCCAATTAATAGTCATTGCTACTTTAATTTAATTTATCCTGGAAAATTAAAAGTGGGTGTTTTGCTGCATTTATCATTCTTTGTTGTTGCAATTAATGTCCACAATTTAATTTGATGCCATGGCATGCACCATGAGCAGATTATTGCGGCTGCCAGAGATGTACAAGAAAAGACGGAAATTTATGCACCATATAACATCCTTCCTTTGGACTCAGCCGGTGCTTCACAGGCTATCATGCAGCTTGAAGAGGTTTTTATTCTTCTCTTCTGCTGTGGTTGACTGACTGACTCCAGCATCTTGTTTTTCAATGCCTAGTTGGCATGGCATGGCATTCAAGTTTGTTGCATTCTGTTTATACCAGGTTAAGGCTGCTGTGGCTGCACTGTGGAACACTCGTGGCTTGAGCTGGCCCAGTGCTTTCGAGCAACATAGGCAGAAAGCAGGAGATTTGGACCTTCTTGATTGGCTAAGGGCCATGTTCGGTTTCCAGGCATGTTAAGGAATTAAATATTTTTAAGGATTCTGAGAGCTAGATTCACTATGTGACCTTCCAGAAGTGTCTAATGCATTTGGTTTATTTTTGTGTCAACAGAGAGACAACGTCAGGAACCAGAGGGAGAATTTGATTTTGCTACTTGCAAATGCTCATATAAGGCTTCATCCCAAGCCTGAACCCCTTAACAAGGCATGCAACAATTTCTCAGTTTAGAATTTTACGTTTTCAACATTCTAGCAATTTAGATATTTGTACCCTGTCAAAGTGCAATTTTAAATGTTTGTTGTGCAAAGTTGAAATTTTGAACTGAAATGGGATGTTTATGTGTGTGTTTTCAGTAATTGAATTTCTGACAATTTGAACAGTGTCTCAAGAAATTATCTGGTTCATTCTTGGGTCACAATTATAAATTCATATTTGTTCTGAGCATCGTCTTTGTGAGTAGCTGCCATCTGTATGACTTTCAAATCTTGGACTGTGGTTAAACTGCTCTTGTGTTTCTTTTAATTTTTATGCAGCTTGATGAACGCGCTGTTGATGCAGTTATGACCAAGCTCTTCAAGAATTATAAAACATGGTGCAAATTTTTGGGACGAAAACACAGTTTAAGGTGAGAGAAAACAGTCTACAGTTTCAAATTGAGCTTTTTATGCATGAACTGGAACTTATGATGCTAAAATTGACAAATCTCATTCCGTATAGGCTCCCTCAAGGACAGCTAGAGATACAGCAGAGGAAGCTATTATACATGGGTTTATATCTTCTCATCTGGGGTGAAGCAGCAAACGTTCGGTTCATGCCAGAATGTCTATGCTATATATTTCATAATGTGAGTACTGTCCTAATGTGTGTATATTTCCTTCTTGTTATTTCTCTCATATGAATACAAAATCTATTTGTAGTATCTTCTGTGAATTATTATTATGTCTTTGATAACGATGTAAATTTTACTTTCAGATGGCATACGAACTCCATGGCCTATTGGCTGGAAATGTCAGCATTGTTACTGGTGAAAACATTAAGCCTTCTTATGGTGGGGATGATGAGGCTTTCCTGCGAAAGGTTATAACACCCCTGTACCGTGTAATTGAGAAGGTATGTTATTGCAATGTCCTGGCTACTCTGTTCAAACTTGAGATCTGTCTTTCTGATACAAGAGTGCTTCTAACGACATTCCAGGAAGCTGAGAAAAGCAAAAAAGGAAAAGCTCCTCACTCTGCTTGGTGCAATTATGATGATCTGAATGAGTATTTCTGGTCCGTTTGGGCTTGATATCAATTTTCAGATTATAATGCTTGTTTGGGTCTCTTCATTAGATTTAGCATTTTTGTTTTTTTACGTTTTTTCCAGGTCATCTGATTGCTTCTCTCTCGGTTGGCCTATGCGTGATGATGGTGAATTTTTTAAATCAACACGTGACATCGTGCAGGTTCTCTTTATACTTTTGAGCTTTTCCTACCAAATATCTTAATTTAGAGAATGGGATCATTTCTTAATGTAACTTCTATGCCAGGGAAGAAAGGCTTCTAGAAGAAAATCGGGAAGCACAGGAAAGTCATACTTTGTTGAGACCAGAACATTTTGGCACATTTTTCGAAGTTTTGATAGACTGTGGACCTTTTATATACTGGCTCTACAGGTATTTAAGTTCAACAGTGGAAATACTAACCTGATGTTTCTCTTGTCGGTTCCTGGTTCAGTTTGCTTGTGTCAATACTGAAATATCTTGATCTGTTTTATTACAGGCAATGATCATTATTGCCTGGAAAAAGATTAAAGTGGAAGATATATTACAATCGGAAGTCCTACTTGATCTATCCACTATATTCATCACGGCAGCCATTCTTCGCCTCCTTCAAAGTATGACCTGTTCACTATAAGCTGACAGCTCATTTCTTTTCAATTTTATTTATTTATTTTCTACAAAAAGCCTTTTTGAATGTTATGGAGGTTGCATCTCTAGAATCCAAGCATCTTACATTATGAAGAAACTACTTAGTACTAAGAGATTTAAAATTTTGGAGAAAAATCTATAATTTATCTTAATACTTCAAAGAATTATACTTCTTACTAAATTTTGGTGAGCCTCTTAAAGTAGGTAATATAAGAAGTAGGCAAAAAGAGGAGAGGGAGAGATTGAATACTGAATTTACTTAAATATTATTTTAAATTGTGAGAAGGACCAACTGATGCAATATTGCACAGTTGTCTTGCTACTATGATGCATGAAATTTTGTCCTTAAAATATCTGTGTGTAAATGTTGTTATACCTTTCTGTTTCTTTGGAATTCATTCTACTTGAAGCTTAGTTTCCTGAAGAAATAAATTATGCTGGAAGCTTTACAAATCTAAAACAAGTTGATTCTTAGATCAGATTTGTTCAATATCTATGAGTTATATGCCAGATTTTCACGTAAGAAATATTTTCAATGTAATATTCAGTATCCTGCATTGGGAATGACCTTTAAATATCCAGTATCCAAATGTATTTAAACCTTTGAAAGTGGTTTGGGTGTTATTTATGGAAAAACTATTACGAGGACTGGATATGAATACGATTTATCTGTCATTTCGGCATTTCATGGTTATTGCATTGTTGTGGAGCCTCCTTTCAAGTGGGTCCACCATACATCACTTGGTAAAAGAACGAACTTTCTTAGATGAGGCAGAAATGTGCACTCAAGGAAGAACATTCCAACCTCCTTCAGTGCTTTCTTTATTACATTATTTCACAAAATTTCTGAATTAATATTGACCTTTTCAAGAAACAGGCAGTACCACATTTCTCTGATAAATCATTATACCTTATTAATTATGAAATTTGGTGACCATTTATAGTAGTCAAGAATGTTTGCAACTTGACCTGAGATTTTATATAAAATTAAATAAGAGTTGCAAATAAGATCTGAGATTTTCCTTAATGTATCTAATTTGAAACATTTTGGATGCAGTTGGAAAGTAATTAATTTCCATATCACCATGAGTAAATCCTGGGATTGATATGAGTATTTTATGGTATTAATGAATAGTACTTATTATAAAATTGATTATTTTTTATTTTTATTTTTTGTAGAAAGTAAACATATTATCAGTGTGTAAATTTCATATTTGTAATTTTCTATTATCATATTTTGTAAATTTCATTGTTAATCAGTTCCAACGTAACATGTTGATCATCCATATCGATGAGAAAAATGTAGTTATTTGGGCTTTGTTTTGTCATGAGCAAGAGCCATTTTAACCAATTCACATTAATCCCTTTCTGTCTTCCTTGCTCTCATCTTATGTTCATTTTCCATACTAGTGTGAATGTCATCACTCCATGTGTTAAGTTGGAACCATCTGTATCTGTTTCTGTTTCTGGTGGGCCTGAGTCCCAAATTATTTAGGCTTGGATTTAAATATGAATTTATGTATAGTTGGGAATCTCCACCTCAAAGATTAAGGTGTGAGCCAACAATGTATTTCAAGCTCACATACCAGCATTCCCATCCCGGAATACAAAATGCATTTTTATCAATTTTAGATGTTACTGAAGCATCAAATTCACAAAAAGAGTCCCACATCTGGGGATGCAAAATGCAAAATTTTTTGCATTTTGCTACTATCAGATTCACAAAAAGAGTCGCACACTACTATTTTATTCTACCTCCAATTATTTTAATCTCACAAAAGGAACAGAGTACGGGATGTAGGGTGTATTGGTCATTACACTTCTATGCATGCTCTTGCTTTCAGCTGCCATGGTAGTTATATTTGAATCAGATATAACATTATGATTCATCTAGCCATATGATGTCTTTTATCTTGTATACTATAAGTGTGGTGCCATCATCAGTTTGAACAAGGTTTTGTTTTTTTAATTTAAATTATTTTTTTTTATAGGTATTTTGGACCTCATTTTGAACTTCCCGGGATATCATAGGTGGAAGTTCTCCGCTGTACTAAGAAATATTCTTAAGATAATTGTTAGTCTTGCATGGGCCATTATTCTTCCAGTTTTTTATGTCCACTCCTCGAAATTTGCCCCTCAACAAATTAAAGATCTTTTGTCATTTCTCGGTGAAGTGAAAGGCATTTCTCCTTTATACATCATGGCTGTTGCCATCTATTTGCTCCCGAATTTACTGACAGCTGCTTTATTCATCTTCCCAATGCTCCGACGTTGGATTGAGAACTCAGATTGGCATATCATTAGGTTCCTCTTGTGGTGGTCACAGGTATTTATGTTGCCTGCTCTTTTTATCACCTTGTATTCTTGTATATATTATATCATCTTTCATTTGTTCTTACCAAAATTTTTTATATGGTAAGAAGTTGTTTGTGTTATGATTATTTCGTAAGATATGGTGCTTAAGCAAACCAAATGCATGAGACAAAAATATGAAAGCATCTGTGGGAAGTTCACTAAATAATGTATGAAATGATAAAAAAACAAAACAAAACAGAGCCAGATATTCTGCTGTGTTCTCAACTGAAGACAATATGTCATAGGTTCTGGTTGTGGGTGCAAAAGTATGGAATCTAAATACATGTTGCTCATTCTTATGAAGCTTTTAACTTTTTGCAACATCAAGTAGACTATTTCTGTTAACACATTCAAACATATACTTTGCACGTGAACCTTTACATTTTCTGGTATGTTGTAGATCAACAAAGACAAATGATAGTTGATATGTTAATTTATTTTGAGGTATACTCTTATAGATAAATTCCAGTTGCTCAACTATTATTTAGTTAAAAATGAACAAAGTCTCATCCAACCATTTTATCTTCTAATTACAGAATCAGAATATTCCCTCCTGTATATTAGATGGTTCTCCTACTTTGAAGGGCAAACATCAATAGAGGAACAAAAAAGTTAACATTTTATTTTATTTTTTCATTTTAGCATGGTTCTGACAGATTAACACTTGACTGCAAATGATGCCGACAGAATTGAGTTCCAAGTTTTGTTTTAAGTGAATACATTAAAATGATACCATGATTTTAGAAATAACATTTTCCAGGTAGAGGCTTCATATATATAGATTAGGGTGAAATTTACTTAATGTCTACTTCTTTGGTTTATCTATTGGATGTATAAGATCTAGCATACTATGTCAATCTTGAGCATATCAATCAAGATGCTACCCTATTATCCTGGTCTCACAGCACCATACATGACTTTTTTGCTCTAACATAACTCAGTTAATTTTATTATCACCAAAGCTGTAATATATTTTTTTTTAATAAACCCGAAGCTGTAATAAATTCTGTTACTTCTCTTGAATAATATGTTTCTTTTTATGTAGCCAAGAAGATATATTGGGAGGGGCATGCATGAAAGTCAATTCGCTTTGATAAAGTGAGCATGATATGGAAACACACTAAACTTTATTCCAATAATTTACAGTTCTGTATTTCCTTTGTTTGATTGGTTGAATTTTGCTTCATTGCCAAGATTAAATTTCCAATTTCAGGTATACTCTTTTCTGGTTCCTACTTCTTTGTGGCAAGTTTGCCTTCAGCTATTTTATCCAGGTACTGGTTGGTCAGTAATTTGTAGCATTTCTATATAAATGATATATTTGGGGTTATGGATTTTATGATAACCAATTTGTCTCTCTATTCCCTAGATAAAACCTCTGGTGAAGCCAACACAAGACATAATGAAGATCCGTCGTGTTAACTATGACTGGCATGAATTTTTCCCTAAAGGTATCTACATGCTGTTGCTTGCTTGCCTTTTTTTTTTCCCCCTGTTTTTTAGCTTAGTTTCCAGTTTTATGCTAAATATTTTCTTGCCAATGCAGCTGAAAAAAACTACGGAGCAGTCGTGTCACTTTGGGGACCAGTGATCTTGGTGTGTGAACTGTATCTTTCCTGTGTTTAGTCTGATATTTTGTTACTTTGCTCAGTTTGTGAGGGGATGAACACATCCTACGTTTTCCTTTGGTAATTCATCTCATATTTATTTACAAGTTCAATGCAGATCTATTTCATGGACACTCAAATTTGGTATTCCATTTTCTCGACTTTATATGGTGGTGTTTTGGGGGCCTTTGATCGTCTCGGAGAGGTGACAATTTAGAATGCTTCTTTTTTCTTGTCCTAAATTATTCATGAAATCTTCTCTCATTTTAGATGAACACAATCATACATCATTTAAAGTGAATTGTCTGCCATGTTATTTTCTTTTCATGATTTTGCCTTCTTTCTTAGCAAGCTTAGAAATTGGCCAATGCTAGATTAACTGGATGTTTTCCAACAATACTTGGGTAGCACAACTAGGTATTGGGGCTCATGATAATTGAACCTAAGGTCATCAGTATAGTTACTTGGATTGTCAGGTTGTACGATTTCCCATATTGTCAAATCCATTTTGATTTACCCCCATATCAAATTGTCTAAGATCATAAAAAATTTGCCAGAGAAGAAAGATTAATCATATCCTGACTGCATGATAATCTCAAATTACATCTTCCTTTTGGTGAAGTATATACTGTTTGAGCAAACAAAAGTATGGCTATATTGTCAGATGCCATGCCCTTGGGTTGGTGTTCCAAGCTCCATCGGATGCTCTCTCACTCTCTCTCTCTCTCTCCCTTCAATTTGTAAATGACATCCTTTGGTTGACAGGTTAACTGAATTATGAAAATTTTAGTACATGACCATCATTTTCTTTTGATTGAATTGAATAGCTGTAGTAGCTTAGTCTCAGTTCTATCATTTTTACAATTGGGATGACTCACTTCTTTTGATTTGAAAACCTAGGATTGATTTAACTTTATGCATTCATTAGGTTAAATTATGGTAGTGACATTGCAACAAGTACTTGGCTTGTTGACTTGTACTTACTTTTTTGACTTAAACTTTGAGGGCAGTTTGTGTTCATTTTCTTTTCTCTTCTTACAGATACGAACTCTTGGCATGTTAAGGTCAAGATTCCAGTCCTTACCTGGTGCATTCAACACATATCTGGTGCCTTCTGATAAGTCACAGAAAAGGGGATTCTCTTTATCTAAGCGTTTTGCTGAGGTTGAAATTTTTCTTTCAAAATTTTTCACATTACTAAATACCCTTTGTTGAGTGGAGTCATATATGTGTACTCTATGTTTTTATTCAAAATTTTACGCCTTTATAGATAACGGCAAGCAGGAGAAGTGAAGCTGCCAAATTTGCTCAGTTATGGAATGAAGTAATATGTAGTTTCCGTGAGGAAGATTTACTAAGTGACAGGAAAGGCCCCTGAACCTAGTTACACTGCCTTTCAGCCTAGCTCTATTGTTATCCATCATGCAGTTAAAACTAAACAGGTTCCTTTTTAATCCAGGGAGATGGATCTTTTGCTAGTTCCTTATTCATCAGATCCTTCCCTCAAAATAATTCAGTGGCCGCCTTTTTTGCTTGCCAGCAAGGTCAGCATAATTGTTTTTTTTTTTTTTTTTTGGGGGTCAAAATTTGTTGTATCTGTTACCTATTTTTGTTGTTGACTGTTTTTCTACATTGAAGATTCCAATAGCATTGGATATGGCTGCTCAATTTCGATCTAGAGACTCTGACCTTTGGAAACGCATAAGTGCGGATGAATATATGAAATGTGCTGTAATTGAATGTTATGAATCTTTGAAGCATGTCCTGAATGCCTTGGTGGTTGGTGAAACTGAGAAAAGGTTGTTATTGACACCTCTTGGTTCCTGATTATTGATATAAATATCTTCAACTGCTCCTAGTCACTACAATATTTAAGATTCAAACAAAATTTGTTGTTCAGGTGTAAGTCAATTTTCTATTTTTTCAACTTTCATGCTGACAGAATTCTCAGAGCATAGGATTTTATTTGATATTCATTTTTATCAAACTTAAATTAGATATTATGTAGTTTGGTATTCATGGAAAATGTATGTAGTTTGGCCTTGTCTTTTCTGGGTCCTTGAATCCCTAATGTCTCTAATGAACTCTATTTTTTGAAAAGGAAAATTTCTTCAAATCTTATTCAAAAAATAAAGAGAAGTGCTATGTCTACAACATTTTCACAACAAATCATAGGTGGTAAGTTGTTATTGGTTCTAATTTAAACCTACAACTGAAATTACTTTTTGGTCCACCAATAACAACATGTGCCACTTATGATTTATTGTGAAAATATTGTGGATATAGCATTTCTCAAAAATAAAAGTAAAAGAAAGGTTTTGGTCAAATTCCTATGCATTGGATATGCTAGTTATATAACAAATTTCCATTATTTGTTGCGTTGCCTGACACCATCTCATTGTAGTAATTGTTGAATCATATAAAAATAAAGGTTCATACTATCTGATGCAAGATAAAATTTGACAGAAGGGTTTAGTTTATATTTCTCTCGTTTGTATGAAAGTAGTATAAATCAAGAAGCATGACAGATTTTTCCCCATTTGTATCAATTCTAGAATCTCTAACATCAATAATTATATAACAGGATAATGGGCATCATCTTTAAAGAAGTTGAAAGTAGTATTTCAAAGAATACACTTCTCTTAAATTTTAGAATGGGCCCTTTGCCTACACTTTGCGGCCAATTTGTAGAGCTTGTGGGGATCTTGGTGAGTTTTTACGGAAAAGTCTTTATCATGTCTTCAGTTTGTGTTTGATTATGCATGATCATCATATAATAGAAACTTTCCTCTCCCTTTTACTTTGCAGAAAGATGGTGATCCATTGAAGAAAGATAGAGTGGTGCTGTTGCTGCAAGACATGTTAGAAGTAGTTACTCGTGATATGATGGTGAATGAGATCCGGTTGGTTAGCTTTGTTGCAATCAGTTTTAGTAATTTATTTTAGAAGTTTATTGTGATAATTAAAATGTTTTCTATATAAGATAATAATGTTTTCTTCTCATGTAAAATATCTTTTAGTGAACTGGTAGAAGTTGGTCATGGTAGCAAGGACTCAGGAAGGCAACTCTTTGCTGGAACTGATGCAAAACCTGCTATATTGTTCCCTCCTGTGGTTACCGCTCAATGGGAAGAGCAGGTATGTTATTTGAATTTACTTACAGTAACTGAACCAATAAATATTTAATAAAAACGAGTCAATTTTATTGCTGATTTTGTTTTTTAGATAAGACGACTCTATCTGCTCTTGACGGTGAAGGAATCTGCTCTTGATGTACCAACAAATCTTGAAGCACGTAGAAGGATTTCATTTTTTACAAATTCATTGTTCATGGACATGCCACGTGCCCCACGAGTTCGTAAAATGCTCTCATTCAGGTCTGATTTATATTTCCCATATATTGGCTTAGAATGTTTGTCAACTCCAATTGTTTTGTTCTTTCTGAAAAATTCAGTCATTGGAACTATCGTCCTTTGCTTATAGATATGCCATGGTGCTCATGGAAATATATGAAGCTCATTCAAAGAACTTATTAGGATTTTATGGGGCCCACCACCCAAAAAATGAGAAAAGTTGTTACAAATTGTTGAGTGAAAGGACTATGCTTAGTGAAATTGATTAATACCCCTATGAATTTTATTTGTCTATCTATATCAAGATTTATATTTTGCTTGCTATATTATATGCAATTATAAATGAAACGCAAAACTTAACTTCTTCTATAAGATACACAAATTTATTTTCTGGGTTTTCCAATATATTATTTCCTGAATTATCACTTGTGTTATATGGTTACTAATTATTTTTCTTTGGCAGTGTCTTGACTCCATACTATAGTGAGGAAACTGTCTATTCTAAAGCTGACCTTGAGATGGAAAATGAAGATGGTGTATCAATTTTATATTACCTGCAAAAGATTTTCCCAGGTTTGTGATACTACAAATATCGTTGGTCACATTCTGTTTAATATAGCTTAACTTTTAAAAAAAAAGTGAATTCATTGAGATTGGTATTACTAAGTTAGAAATCCTGTTGTGACTTCATTAGATGAGTGGAATAACTTCATGGAGCGATTAAATTGCAAAAGAGTTAGTGAGATCTGGGAAAATGAAGAGAACATATTGCAACTCCGTCATTGGGTCTCTTTGAGGGGACAAACTCTATGCAGGACGGGTATTGATACATTATAATTTCCATTAATCATATTCTATCTTTTTGTCTTTGGTCTTATAAATTTTAGCACTGCAGTTAGAGGAATGATGTATTATCGACGGGCTTTGAAGCTTCAGGCTTTTCTTGACATGGCTAGTGAAAGTGGTAAGTTCATAACAACAATTGATCAAGAATGGTGATCATGTATAAGTCATGGAATTTTAAATGCCTTTGTACCTGAGGAGGGGGTTTATCATGAGATCACTATATAGTTTTTTGTACCTGAGGTCTCAACTTTTGCTCATGTATGCGTTGTTGATGTACTTGATTATGTATTTTTTCTCCTTAGATGCATCCTAGTGACTGTCAAGTGAAGTGTTTATCTTTTGGAGGTAAATTATGTTAGCTTCTGACTCCTTTTTTTATGAGCAGAGATACTGGAAGGCTACAAAGCTGTCACAATTCCTTCAGAGGAAGATAAGAAAAGTCAGAGATCCCTATATGCTCAATTAGAGGCTGTGGCTGACATGAAATTCACATACGTTGCTACCTGTCAGAACTATGGAAATCAGAAACGGAGTGGAGATCGCCGTGCAACAGACATTCTTAATTTGATGGTTAAGTATGTTCTCCATCTGGTGAAGCTGATAGGGTTATGTAGTACAATTTCTTTGAAGATTTAATTGCTGCACTGAGCTTGTTCAAGAATCTGATTGCCAATCCTTTCCGTACAGTCATCCCTCTCTTCGTGTGGCTTATATTGATGAAGTTGAAGAGAGAGAAGGTGGAGTACACAAAGTTTACTACTCTGTATTGGTCAAAGCCGTTGATAATCGTGATCAGGTAATTATCCTTTGAACTTTAAGCAGAACACCATATTGAATTACAAAAACAACCACTGATCATTTGTTGTATCTTTTTTTAAAAGGAAATCTATCGGATAAAATTGCCTGGCTCAGCAAAGATAGGAGAAGGGAAGCCCGAAAATCAGAACCATGCTCTAGTTTTTACTAGAGGGGAAGCTCTTCAGGCTATTGACATGAACCAGGTTAGTGAATAGAAATTTGAAGTCATCAAAGTGACACTATTGATTCTTTGGGCCAATGGTGGTGGTTTACTTAGTCAATATCTCATAGGACAATTACTTGGAAGAAGCTCTTAAGATGCGTAACCTTCTGGAAGAATTTAATGAGGATCATGGAGTCCGTCCTCCTACAATTTTGGGTGTTCGTGAGCATATCTTTACTGGAAGGTTGGATGAATTCTTTTTATTCATATCTATAGTCTGTTTGTTAACATTAAATTTTGTGCTTTGTTATTTCTGAAATTTTATAAAATCTGTGCTGCAGTGTATCTTCATTGGCTTGGTTTATGTCAAATCAAGAAACATCATTTGTCACCATAGGTCAAAGAGTTCTTGCAAGACCTTTGAAGTATGTCCTCTCTCACGTGCTTTCCTTCCTTGTGTTAATTAACTATTTTAAGGCAATTGTTTATCAAGTTCTTGTTCATCTTGAACAGCAAGCCAGAATTCATTGGTGATTACATAGTTGAGAATAGACTTCTGAAGAACGAATAGTGTTCTATTTTTATCAAGTGGTGATTATACTTATACATAGGTTATCAAAAAATTTGTCATGGGTGTGAAGAGTACAATTTATTGAGTTTTGTTTAGCAGTAACTTTAATAACCTCTCTCGTGTCACATTTTACCTACCCTTTTTAATGTTTTATTGGAATGTCACTTTTTCCCTTTCATCCATGCGAATTATTTTATATGGTTTCTACAGATTGCATAAAGCTAGGTTGGATTGGCAATAATTTTTTGTTTTCTGTTGTCATGAAAATCATTTAAATAGTTATGATTCAACAACATTTTATGTATTGTGCCTTATACTGTATTGCTTAATTTTAGGATTCGCTTCCACTATGGTCATCCAGATGTATTCGATAGAATCTTCCACATCACCCGTGGTGGAATCAGCAAGGCTTCTCGTGGCATCAATCTGAGCGAGGACATCTTTGCTGGTAGCATTTTTAAAACATCCATTTTCTCAGAGATACATGAAATTTACTTCATTTCTTAACATGTGCTTTCCTATGCAGGTTTCAATTCAACCTTAAGACGGGGGAATATTACTCACCATGAGTATATCCAAGTGGGAAAGGGTAGAGATGTCGGGCTCAACCAAATCTCACTCTTTGAAGCGAAAGTAGCCTGTGGTAATGGAGAGCAGACACTGAGCAGGGATGTCTATCGATTAGGGCATCGTTTTGACTTTTTCCGCATGTTGTCGTTTCATTTTACGACAGTGGGATTTTATGTCAGCTCAATGGTAATTTTTGTTACATGCACTGTCTAAGATGAAAGAACATCAATCAAATACTTCAGAAAGCTGAATGAATTTCAAATTTTATTTATTAGTTGCACTGTTCAAATACTAATTCCCAACAAAAGTAAGCTGACCTCAAGTAGTTAATTAGGATTTGTTCAATTGAGCAATTTAAATGAAAAATGAATAAAGGAAAAAGAAAAAGTTAAGAAGCTGAAATAATATATATTTCCAAGTATGTAGTAAGAACCAACTTTACACGAACATTATTTGTTTTGTAGGATGCATCCATATCTAGCAGTCAAATTTTATAAGAATTTCTAGTTATAGGGGAACAAATGAAATTAGTTATGGAAACTGTGTTTACCAGAAAGTAAGAATGGAAGGTATTGCATCTGGAAACAACTAAATTGGATTGTACTTGTAAGTAATCAGCATGAAATGCTCCTTATACCATACAATGCTTATAGTTTTCGTGAGGTCCCCCTGCTTCCTGATCCCCCACCCCTCTTAAGCATGTTATTTGTATTTTGAATACTTTTCTGAACTGAAGTTTAATGTCAAGTTATTTAAACTGAAGAAAGGCTGCTTGTAGTTCCTTACAAAATTTTATTCCTTTACTTTGGTGTACCACTTCAAAAAATTGTCAGTGTGACGTATAAGGTAGATGCTTTGCTGAGTCCAAGAGCTACATTCCCTTATAATTCATTCTTGAAAGGTGAAATTAAGTGCCTTTCTTTTTGTGATAATAGAATTCATTGCTATTATGGAGTAACCACCATGGCTCAATCTTTTCTGTGTCATTTCAGCAATTCATATGAAACAGTCATAACTTGTGTTAGAAACTTAGAATTATAATTAAACAATTAAATTTACCATTTCATAACAGTGTTAGAATTATGATTAAACAATTAGATTTACCAATTCCTAATAGCTTAATCTTTTGGGAGAATTGGTTATTTATTATTGTATCAGAGTGAGAATTCTTGAGTTCAAACCTTGTCTTTGCCTTGCCTCCCATTTAAAAAATTTAAAAATCCCACGTGTTGGGCATCACTTATTGAGGGGGATTCTAGACCCACACGTGAGAGGGAAAGCTAGAATTATGATTAAATTTACAATTTCCTAATAGCTTATGCTTTTGGGAGAATCAGTAATTTATCAACCTGAATATGAAGGAGCCACTTATTGTTTAGTGCTTAGATTTTTCACTTAGAAAGTTTACCAATTTATTTTGGTTACATATCTCATTTAGGAATTTTCTTCAGTTAAAAGGATTTCTTTCTTCTTGTTATGCAGATGGTTGTAATTACGGTTTATGTTTTCCTATACGGAAGACTTTACCTGTCATTGAGTGGACTGGAGAAGGCAATAGTTAAGTATGCCACGAACAAGGGAGATGATGCTCTAAAGGCAGCCCTGGCTTCACAATCCCTTGTTCAAATAGGTCTTTTGATGGCCTTGCCCATGTTCATGGAAATGGGATTGGAGAGAGGGTTCAGAACGGCAATAGGTGACATGATTATCATGCAGCTGCAGCTGGCTGCAGTTTTCTTCACTTTCTCACTTGGAACAAAAGTCCATTATTTTGGGAGAACTATCCTGCATGGTGGGGCAAAGTATAGGGCAACCGGGCGTGGTTTTGTGGTTCGGCATGAGAAATTTGCTGAGAACTACAGGATGTACTCAAGGAGTCACTTTGTGAAAGGGCTGGAGCTTATGGTCCTGCTTATAACTTATAGGGTTTATGGTTCAGCAGCTACTGATTCTGGAACTTATATCTTCTTCACCTTTTCAATGTGGTTCTTAGTGGTTTCTTGGTTGTTTGCTCCTTTTATTTTCAACCCTTCGGGCTTTGAATGGCAGAAGATAGTGGATGATTGGGATGATTGGACAAAGTGGACAAGCAGCCGAGGTGGTATTGGTGTTCCAGCAATCAAGAGCTGGGAATCCTGGTGGGATGAGGAACAAGAACACCTACAGCACACTGGATTTTTGGGACGGTTCTGGGAGATTGTTCTTTCTCTCCGCTTCTTTCTCTATCAGTATGGAATTATATATCGTCTGCATGCAACAGATGGAAACAAGAGCATCATAGTAAGTGTATTTGCTGGCTATTGACATTTACTGTTATGTATACATGAATTTAAATTGAATTTGCTATCAAGAATTTAGTTTCACTTAGATTATCACTTATTAACAACTTCAATTCTTATAATAAGTTCTCTGCACTTGGTTTGAAAATTCAAATTTTACTTACAATGACAGTAAGTGATAGTAAAACAAAGATTTAGGATTCAAATGCTGTTATAATTGATGCACTATGGTGCATGGAAAGGAAGAATCTGGTTACATCTCATTGCTATTTATATGAAAGTTGATCTCTTTTTTAAAGAATATGATCTCAGTGGACTATACATCCTTTACCATGTGTCTAAGAGAATAATATAGAAATACATAAATGCTGCTGCCTGCTTTTCTCCTGCATAGATGAGTTAAAACTGGGAAAAATTTTCTTGATATGGCTTAGAAGATCTTGAACTAGAGGATTCTGACAAGTAAACAAATTAATTACCCAACAATGAAATCTTCTTTCTAACATGATTTTTGGTTCCAGATTTATGGTATGTCTTGGCTGGTCATTGTAGCTGTCATGATCATCTTAAAGGTAAGTCTAAAGCTCCAGAAACTTATGTAAATGTAAAGGTATGTTTCTGGTCATGGCTTTGACTTTTATATCATTAAATGGTGCAAATATGAACTGCAGGTTGTCTCCTTGGGTAGGAAGAAGTTCAGTGCAGATTTCCAGCTGATGTTCCGTATTCTGAAGTTATTTCTTTTTATTGGAACCGTAATCACTATTGTTGTGCTATTTGTTGTGCTTAAACTCACCATTGGAGATATCTTTGCTAGCCTGCTGGCCTTCTTGCCAACAGGATGGGCACTACTGCAGGTATATTACTCGTTTGAATTTAAAAAGGAAAAAAAGAAAAAATCTTTCTCTGTACTCCAATATAAAGTCTATCTCTGCTAACCCAATAAGATAGTTGGATGGGACCCTGTGTGCGTGTGTCTTTGTGGAACAACAATAATTATACCACCATTGTTGGTTTTCCTCTCTGTTTATGTGTAATGCAATCAATTTTGTTAGTTGGAGCCCTTTTGATGATGTGAGTAGCATGGTTCACTAATTTTAACATGAATTACTGACTAACTCTCTGCATACCGAAACTTTATTTTAATTTCTTAGTTCTTTATAATGAATTTCGCACATTCAAAGGTTTAAAGCATTATAGATGAATGAGTAAATTTTTTTTTTCAATTAAGATTAGTATTGGTACAAACTAAATTCTATTTCCTCATCCATTCCAATCCATAACTTCTCATAATAATTTTTTGTTTCCATGTACATTGGATTGAAGTCAGTATTAGTTTACTTGTGTTCAAGATGTTTATTTCACTCTTTACCCTAGTGTTGGTTTTGTTTGACAGATATCTCAAGCATGCAAACCATTGGTGAAGGCCCTTGGCATGTGGGGGTCTGTCAAAGCTCTAGCAAGAGGTTATGAATACATTATGGGGTTGGTAATCTTTGTACCTGTGGCTGTACTGGCCTGGTTCCCATTTGTCTCAGAGTTCCAGACCAGGCTGCTATTTAACCAAGCTTTCAGCCGAGGGCTTCAGATTCAACGAATTTTGGCTGGTGGCAAGAAGAACAAGTAAAACCACCCATGCAGCATGGTCTTTTCAAGAGAGAGAGAGAGTTCAGGAGGAGAGATTAGGGCTAAGGAGGGATTAAGTCATAAAAGAGAGACATCAGCCAATGAAAACATGACATGCTTATCTAGTTTAATATCTTGATCTCATCACGCTCCAAAGTCCTCTTTGCAGCTTACTGAAAATATCAGGTTTTCGAACTCCTCTTTGCAGCTTACTGAAAATATCAGCTTTTTGGTCTTTGTGAGTTCCTCAGAATTGGAAATCATTGCTTCAATCCAATGTTTATATACTTGTTTCTTATATGTGTATTATAGGCAATGTGCTAGTAAAATGTATACCTGTGGATATCATCCTTACTTTATCCATCTATATACTAATGAAAGCATTAGATTTTTTATGGCTATGGACTGCAATGTTTAGGACAAGTCTAGATTATATCTCGCAGTAAAGAGAAATGAAATTCAGAAAGTAATAATTAATAAATGATAGTTTTGTTATCAGTCCTTGCATAAATAACTGAAGATTGGGACTGCAATTGTTGTATTTCCAAAATTGTGGATGGTTGTTTCAACTTCCAAATGAAGATGAATCAAAAGACATGCTGGAACTCCAAATGCACTTTTTTTTTTTTTTTTCTTTTTCTTTTTCCTTTTTTTGGCAGGATACTTTATATTGCAAGAAAAAAGAAAGACTCAAGTGCATCAGCACTGGGGCATTCCCCATATTTATAAGCATCATCTCTCACTTGGGCCAACCCCATCAACTAAGTAAAACTAATCAAAATAAACACCAAGAATTAACATAGATAAATAAACCCACCTTAAAGTAGCCAGTAACTCTACATATCAATTGGTGAAGACTTTAACTCACACTACATGTCAATCGGATTAATACTCGCCAATCAAAAATTCATCGGGAAATCATCCATGATCTCTCTCGTTAACCATATCGTTAACCATATATTCTACAGGTCTGTACCTTCCTCTGAGAATTCAGAGTGCTTCTCACATAGAAACTCCTCTCTCCGATAATGACAGTAAAATCTTATTTCTTACAGAAAATTCTGGCGCTTCTTTCTTTCCGTATAGTTACCAATTTTTGAAAGGCTTTTCCCCTTTTATGGAGTTCTCATTCACTGAACATGATCATCCCAGTTTCTTATTATACAGCGAGAGTTGCACTATATCAAAGAAATTTCCAATCTCCTTTGCATAGGAAAAATCAAAGAACAGGTGGTCAAAGCTTTCAATGGCCGAGTTACACAGTTATTGTTTTTAACTTCAATTCTCAGCGAGAGTTACATAGTTGTTGTCTATAACTTCAATTCTCAGCGAACCTGCTCTTAAGAATGCCAAGTGCCAACCATAACATAACAGATTGCCGGAGAATAGCCTTTTTTAACCAAATGATCCATTGTAATCATAAGGTTGCCCGTTGGTTCTTATCTCCTCTCAGGCAATTCTAATAGAAAACTCACCGTTTAAGGCTCCAGTCCAACAAACTCTTTTTTATTTTTATTTCCCTACTGCTGCATTGTTTTGAGGCAAAATTTTAAATAATTTTTTTTTTAATATTAGTTATTTAAACTGACATTGTTTTGAAATTATTTGGAATCCACCCATTTTTTTTAGAGAGTTTCAATTTATGACGTTCGCTTCTAATGATAGCTCTTTATCATAACGGCCTTTCATAAATGACAAGTTTCTTTCTTTCATGATGATAGTTCTTTATCATCAGACCAAGATACAAATCAGTTTTTGATGTAGGCAGAGATTAAACTCTAGATCTCTTATTCAACAGTCAAAGACATTACCAGTTGAGTTAACTGAAATTCACGCTTTTTTTTTTTTTTTTGTGTAATATGGAATCGGAGAAATAATCTTCAACTTGGAAAATCTACGTTATCTCTAGGCCAGCTGTTGTCTCAAGCAAAAGAAAGGTTACGCGAGTTTAATCTCCATAATTCCTCCACCATAATACTAGTGGGATGTCCACCTACCTGTTGGCAACCTCCGGATAGAGATATGTATAAGGTGAATTTTGATGGTGCTCTATTTGCATAAGAAAACAGTGCTGGTATGGGTGTGGTTATTCGAAATGATATGGGACAGGTCATGGTTTCTCTCTTGCAAAAAACCATGCTTCCTTTCATAGCCATTGAAGTGGAAGCTATGGCAACGAGGAGGGCCCTGGAATTGGCTCTGGAGACAGGTTTTGACCAGGTAATATTGGAAGGCGACTCACATATACTCATCACAGCTCTTAGAAACAGCTCTCACTCTTTGTCACACTTCGGACACATAGTGAAAGACATACAGTACCTTGCCTCTTGTTTTTCAGAAATATATTATTCTCATGCTCGTAGGCATTATAACACTGTAGTTCACTCATTAGCAAGACAAGCAATTCCTATTTCTCAAATGCAAGTCTAAATGGAAAATGTACCACCAGATATTATTAATGTACTTTAGGCCGATCTTAACGACCTTTCATAAATGACAAGTTTCTTTCTTTCTTCTAAAAAAAATAGAAGATCAATTATGGATGCTAGCTAACAATGGCCATTTCCATGTCCTATATGCTTATAATGTGAGTCAAGCACATTGGTTTTACATGTATGGTCACAACTTGCCATGTATTCTTTTTTTTTACTTTCCTTATAAAAAACTGTAGTATAAAATGGAAAGAAAAAAAAAAAAAAAAAATAGAAACATTGCATACTGCATCCACAATTGATTTAGTATAAAGTGAAATACAAAAATTGGTACATCTTATTTATATTGTGGGATGCAGGGTCAAACTTGAGGCATGATAAATACTTTAAGATCACACATCTATCTAGTATCCACTAAACTACTTAAAAGTGATTATGTATTTGTGCTGAATTATGCTTGTAGTTACCAAATATATATATATATATATATATATTTTTTTTTTTGCTACTTCATGGTACCTTATTCAGGAGACGAAGTAGCTATTGGAAAATATAGCTAGATAAACAAGTTTTGATTCAACAAAACAAACCCTAAAAATTAGCAAAAACATAAAATAAATAGAGAGAGTTAGAAAGATTTCACAAACTATAGAATCACGCAAATAGCATTGTCCTTAAAGGTTGATTCGTGCCACCCAGAGCAGAACTCGGTGTGTTAGACTCTCTTGGTTGAACAACCCCCAGGATTAGACTATAGCAAATATCTTCAAGATGGACGCACATCCAACCAAGAAGAACTAAGGAACAACCTTCTTATTTTGCTTTTCCTTACACCCAAAAACAAGTGCATAAAATTTTATGGGAGAAGAGAATAAACAAAGGAGTAGTAGGCAGTGGGAGAAAGAAAGAGATAGAGAGAGAAAGGAATGCTTTTAGGGTTTTATAAGCAAAGACCAAATAAATGAACAAGTGGACTGCCTAAGGAGTGAGCTGCCTAAGGAGTAGGCTTCCATTGTTCACTATGCACAATAGATGCCCAACGGCTGATGAGCTTGACATATGTCAACCAAGGGTAATTAAAGAGTTCACATTAGTTTGAAAGTAATCACAACTCAAAAGTGCTTAAATCACTTTAAAATCGATACTGAAAAATGATCTTTGCTCACTGTTTTAACCATAACTTTTGACCCACAAAGAATTTTTGAGTGAGGTTTGGTTCATTAAAAATTAGACATCTTGGGCTTCAATTTGAATACAAATTTTGCCTAATTTGGACTTATATTGAGTAAGTTATGACCATTTGAAGTTGGACCAGCTGGGCAGTCTGATTTTTTGGGTTTTAAAACTTCATTTTAAGGCCCAAAACATCATGCTTTGATGTGGACTGACTCATAGACCCTTAAAACGTCCAAATACAATTAAAAAGCCCTAATAACCCTAATTTTAACTTATAAATACTCATTTTATGTCTCAAATCAAAATCTTGGCTAGAGAGAGTGATTTTTTAGCCTCTATCTTCTCTAAAACCTTTTTTCCTCTTTTCAAAACTGGAGGGCAGGCCCTTAGCACCTTTTTTATTCATCAAAAAAGCTCTATTTAGTTAGTTCCAAGGCAGAAAATTTGTATTCAAAACCTTTTTTTCTTGAGTTGTGATTACTAACAAATATTGTGTTATTTGATTATCTTTGTTTTCTCCATCTAAACTTTGTGATTGTAGGCACTAAGGGGCCGATTAAATAACATCAAATCTGTGATTCTAAAGCAAGGTGAGTCTCTTTTCCATGATTTACCACCTTGCTTAATATGATCACATGATTTTCTTGATATAGTTTCTCCATTTGTTATATTTGATGTGTTTGATTATGTTTAATATGTTCTAATATGATTTTAGGTTGTTTATAATCTATTCTTGTTGTCCTTGGTTTGTTAGTTTGGTTTCATGTAAAGTATAACATGTATATTTATTTTATGTAGTTTAGTTTCATTATTTGTTTTGTTTCATGTTTATTTGTTTATGTTGATGCTTTGTGTTTTTGTTTTATGTTAGTTTAGTTTTTAGGGTTTCTAACATGCTTGTTTGATCTCACATATTACATCTTTGTTTGATTAAATCTTTAAAAATGTAATTTTTCGAATTTGTGCTAAAGGATGCATACACATTTTTTGAGTATGTGTGCGCATGATTTAACCATGCGTACGCAACTCGAACCCAAATTAGGGTAAAATCTTTTTTTTTAATAATTATTTTAATAACTTTTTAACATGTTATTTGATCCTATTTGACTATGATTAGGTTAATTATTTATGTTTAACTATGTTTATGTTGATGCTTTGTGTTTTTATTTTATGTTAGTTTAGTTTTTAGGGTTTCTAACATGCTTGTTTGATCTCACATATTACATCTTTGTTTGATTAAATCTTTAAAAATGTAATTTTTCGAATTTGTACTAAAGGATGCATACGCATTTTTTGAGTATGTGTGCGCATGATTTAACCATGCGTACGCAACTCGAACCCAAATTAGGGCAAAAATTTTTTTTTTAATAATTATTTTAATAACTTTTTAACATGTTATTTGATCCTATTTGACTATGATTAGGTTAATTATTTATGTTTAACTATTTTCCATGTTTGCTTTAGTATTTTGGCCATGTTAATTATTTATGTTTATTTGATATTCTTTCCTTGTTTGTTTTATTTAATTGTCAACTTGTCATGTTTAATTTTTTTTTATTATATTTTATTTATTTCCTTTTATATTGTGATATGTTTTTAACATGTTGTATGTGTTATTTTAATTTAAAGTGCACGATGTATGTTTAGATTAAGGATCAGAGCTGTCTTAATAAACCCTTTAATTAAATATGGCCTAGCAACACATAATGGAGGCTGGCCCATAAGCCGGACGGTCTTGAGTGCCTAACACCTTCCCAAGCCGTACCCAAACTCCTGACCCATAATCTGGTACGTGGATTCATGTGTGTAAGTGATTGGCCCAAAGGGCCCAATATGGTTTCTAGACTTAATCTAGGTGGCAACTCCATTAGTCCACAGTGGCAACTTCACTGGGGATAGATATAAAGTTTAATTCCGACATGTTGTTAGGCCATAATTAAATAAAGATTTTATTAATTGAGCCAAATCCTATTTTATTTTGTTTTTTCACACACATGCACTTTGTACTCATGTAACCTTGGTTGGTGATGAGTGGGAAGATGAGTATGCTTCATTTGTGCCAAAGTTTTTTGAAGTTCATCCCACCAACTCACAATCTGTGCCATTGCCTATGATGGGATTTGAGTACGTTAACGGTTTGCTACCAATCCACAAAGGTCCACTTAGGCCCTTGGTTGGAATCATGGCCCACCTAGTTGTGAGTGACCTATTGATTTGTCCCTTTAGCTTTAAGGAGCTTACCCACACATAGATGAACTTAAAACCCAACCTTGTAGGGTTAGCCAATTGTGCATGCGTGTGTGTGCTTTGTTTGAATTCTTTGTTGGGCTAATAAAATGGGTCAATCTTTTTTTAGTCTTTTATGTTTTCAAAAACAAAAAAAAAATTGTTCAAGTTCTTTTTTAAATAAAATTTTTCAAAAAAAAAAAAAGTGTGAAGTTTTCGCCCCCCCAAAAAAAAGTGTGAGTTTTCAGTTAGTTTTTTTTATTATTATTATTATTATTATTTTATTTTATATAAATTCCAAAAAAATTTTAAAAAGAGTGAATTTCTTTGTAAATAATTTTTTCAAGAAAGAGTTGCTTTCAAAATAAAAAATTTTCAAAAGAAAAATGTGAGTTTTTAATGAGATTTTTTTTTTCAATATATAAATTCCTTAAAAAAAAAGCTTTTCAAAAAAGGGTGAGTTTTTTTGTAAATAAAATTTAAAAAAAATCAAATTGAGTTTTCAAAAAAAGAGTTTCTTTCAAAATAAAAATTTTCAAAAAAATCTTGAGTTTTTCTTTAGTAATAATTTTTTCAAAGGTTGGCCCATTCTAGTAGCCCATTTTTGTTTGATTTTTGAGTCTTTCTTTTGTTGTGTCTTGGGCTTAGGCCTGTCCGTGTCTTGTCTTTGTCTTGTCTTGGGCCTTAGACCCATCCTTGTTTGTCTTGGGCTTAGGCCCATCCTTGTTTTGTCTAGGGGCATTAAGCCCACTTTTGTCTTGTCTAGGGCCTTAAGCCCACCCTTGTGTCTTAGACCCATCCTTTGTGTCTTGGGCTTTAGACCCGTTCTTGTTTTGTCTTGAGGCATTAAGCCCATTCTTGTGTCGTCTTAGGCCTTAGGTCCATTTGTGTTTTGTCTTTGTCTTGTCTTGGGCCTTAGGCCCGTCCTTGTTTTGTCTAGGGGCATTAAGCCCACTTTTGTCTTGTTTTGGGCCTTAGGCCCATCTTTGTCTTGTCTTGGGGCCCTAGGCTCATCCTTGATTTTGTCTAAGCTTTGAGCTTTCCATGTTTTTGTTTTGGGGCTTTAGGCCCATGTCTTGTCACCTAGGGTTATTACCTCATCTTGTCTTTTGTCTTTGGCCCTAGGCCCACTCTTGTTTGGCTAAGGGCATTAGGCCCATTTCTTGTCAAGGTTTGTCATCTTTTGGTGTCTTCATTGTTGAGTCTTCAAGTAACATTCATTTAGGTCTTGTCTAAACTTTGTAGTCTCATTCTATGGGCATGGTTAAGTGGGAATTGAATATAAAATTTATTGTTGGTGATCTCCATGAAATGTTTCTCATAAGGATAAGTCTCTTCTGGGTGACACATCATTGCTCCTAAAAAGGGTATTGCACAACCCCCTTGGTCTCGAACTTCTGATAATCGCCTCATAAGAACTGGTCTTACTTCTGTTGACCAAATGACATTAAGTGATTAAGATATTTTGAAGAAGATGGAAGAAATGATGACTGCTTCTATCATTGAGAGGCATCACCATCTTGAGGATGCTAAAGGAAAGAAGAAAAAGGTAATGCAAGAACCTCAAGATGAAGACTCTATCTTTGAGATCAACAAGGAACCTAAGAAGAAAAAACAGTTAAAGGAAACCAAAGAGATGTCGCACAAAATTGAGAAGATGAAAGGTATGCTTAAAAGGTCTCTAGATATGGAGGACTACATGCTTCATATTGAGGGATTGTGTCCATTTCTTGATGTCCAACTCCCAATAAAGTTCAAAGTGCCAAAGATGGATTCTTTTGATGGAATTGGAAATCCCAAGAGTCATTTGAAGTAATACGTTCTTGCCATGAAGCCTCTAGGTCTTACCAAGGAGAAAATCATTTTGTGTTTTCCTCGAACTCTTAGGGGTGTAGCCCTACAACGGTATCTCTCATTGGAAAATGCTAAGATGAATGATTGGAACAAGATGGATAAAGCTTTTGTGCAACAATATTCATACAATGTTCAATTGGATGTGAGCCTTAGAGACTTGGAGACTACAAAGCAATTGAGCAATGCGTTATTTTTTGATTTTCTGATGAGGTGGAGAGGAAAAGCTTCTAAGATACCCAATCGTCCTAATGAGAAAGACCAAGTGAGGAGGGTCGTAAAGAACATTCTACTTACTTATGGGCACCAACTTGCACCAATTCCTTTGAAGACTTTTGTTGATCTGTATGATGCCAGTACATAAGTTGAGGTTGCTATCAACAGTGGACTTATTGAGAAGAGTGATGCAAAACCTCTACAAAAGTTTGGGGTAGGAAATTCAAGTAATAGTGGTAACAATGGTGGTAAGACAAGTGAAGTTAATGCTGTTAATGTTTGAAGAGAGTTCACTCCATTGGGAATGACTTTATCCCAAGCACTTGAAACTTTGTCAACCAAAGGATTTATCAAGCCATTGGATCTCAGAAGGTATACTCCAAACACCTTTGCTCCAAGCTACAATGTAATTGAGTATTGCAAGTACCATTAGAACCACGGTCATTCTATTGATAAGTGCAATCATCTCCGTCATGACATTTAAGACCTTATTCAATCTGGCAAGATCCCTAAGCCACCCATCAACCTCCTAAACATCAAGAGAAATCCTCTCCCGACTATCATGGTGTGCCTCCTCCTAATTGGGGTTGATTGATCGAGAAGTTTGGCCTTTGTTATTGCATCCACAATAGTCTTTCATTTCAGTGTGGTTTCAATTCAGAATTGTTGTTATTTCAATACAAGATGTCTTTGTTGTTTCGATTCATGTACTCTTTTAATTCATCAATAAATTTGTTTGCAATGATTTGAGTTTTATCATAAGTTCTCAAAGTTTCAAGTTGATTTGATTCTCAATATGTGATGCATGTTTACCCATAATTGAACAATGGAAATTGGGATGAAGAGAGGCCATTATTATGCTATCTTAAACACATTTTCCATTGCTCACCCATTTTGAGCCTTTAAAGTTGTTTTCTTTCAAAGTAACCCATGTCAAGGATTACTTTGATGAAAATCAACAAGCACCATTAATGGATCCATTACATGTTCCAGTTGGGCCTATTACCAAAGCAAGATCCAAGAAGATCAAAGAAGCACTTGATGGGCTAATTCAAGAGATTTGAGCTGAGTCTAAATTGAGGCATTCCAAGGTTGGCCCAAAGAAAGATGAAGGCGTAATAAATTTAATCCATACCAATTAATGGCTGATTGACTTTCCTTCCTTAGGCATGATTTGTTCCAGCAATGGTGTGCATTAATGGTTGATTGGCTTTCCAGTTTCATACCAATTTTAGCTGATTGACTTGCCTTCCTTAGGTGTGATTTTCTTGCCCAGTTCAGTCTATTTTTGGCATGGAGGAGTTGCTAATTTCAAACTAAATCAACCTTAATTTAAGGCTTCTATTTTTTAGTCCTTTTTTATCTACTTCCTTTCTTTTTTTTTTTCATACCAAATCATCATTAATTTTAGGCTTCTATTATTTAATCCCTTTTTAGCTATGTTTTATAAATAGCATGCACTCATTGTAATCAGGGGACAAATTCTTGAATAAAAATCATAGAAAAACGTGAGGCTTGCTTCTTCTCTTGGTTCTTCATTGAACTTGTGAACTTATCAAGGATTCTTCCTTGTGGCATTCAAATTTTATACTTTTAGTTCGTGATTCAATTATAATCACTAGGTCGAGGTTTGTTACTTTATATCTTTGGTTCGCGTTTCATTTATAGGCATTAGGTTGGGGTTTTCTATCAAAAATTTGAATTTTTGCTTTCTTGGGCAAGTATTCCAATATTATTTGTTGGGTCTCAAAGTGTGTCGATTGAGGTTTGTATCATTTGGTATCGGAGCCCAGGCTCTACAATCAAGTTTACTATCCTCTTATCTTTTGCATCTTGTTATAATCCTATCTTGTTTTGTTTGTGTTCATTATTCCTTGTTCTTGTTTTGTGTCGTGCACCAAGTAAAAAAAAAAAGAGAGAAAAAAAGAGAAAACGCTAGAAAAGAAAAAAAAATGTTTGTAGTTTCAGTTCTCTCAAACCAAAATATTGTCCTCTTCCTTTGATTTGTTTTTTCTATAATATTTTCTTGCTGTCAATGTTAGTTTAAATACTACAAGTTGAATTTCTTGATCAAGTTAATTAGTTTAATAAAGAACTAAAAAAGGGGAAGCTAC